>JACCGJ010004136.1:0-63526 GCA_013407085.1 Atriophallophorus winterbourni | reverse complement strand
TCAAAACTTCCAGTTTCTACCCAACATTGCATACGCGTGCAACATCGCTTCCGATCCATAATAACGCAACAACTCGGATACCATCAAGAAGATCTCGCTATTTGGTATTTATTGACAGTTATTTAAACACTGTCGGATCAAATCTCACAGAACAGCCTTTACGTGAAAGTGTACGCCATTTTACTGTCCGTTGGATTGCACTGCATCGCATCCAGTCGTTTTTGCACTCCATCGAGAGACACCGATCGATAATCGGCCGCTTCACTCAGTGTATCGACTCGATCTCGCGAAATTGGACCGATTTGACTGAAACATTACCTTAGACGTATCCGACGTGACCTTAAACGGACCTTACGACGAGGCTTGTAAAAAGTCCAAACTTTGTCAAAAGGTGGTAAGTCCCAGATCGCGTCGAGTTAAATGTTACTTGTGTTCAATTGCTATTCATGCGAACTGCGAAAAGTATTTATCACCTGAATCTGTGACTCTAATTAATAATGAAAAATTACCAGCCATCTGCTATATATGCAATCCATGCAGATTGAAAGTAACTAGTGATTTATCAAGATCCGAAAACTCTGATTCAATTATGGAAAACGCATGTTCGCTTTAGAGGCAAACCTTAAACAGCTTGAAAACACGTTAGAGTTTTTCCAAACATTTGCGTGTCAGAAAGCGCCGAAACCAGTTCTAAACGCAGTCCCTAATCACATTAACCGCAAGAGTTACAGGGAAGCGCTAACTACTTCGGAAACGCTGATTTCTCCAGAAATCGACCAAGGTCCCTTCCAACAGCTCGGTACGACCGATGAGTCTGCAAATCAGACCTGTAGTCAAGTGAATGAATGTTCTGTATTATCGAAGGATGTTTATAAGCTTAGACCGAAGAGTTTGAATACTATAACCCCCCCAAAAAGACAAACATTGGAGACCTAACGGTAATTTGTAGTAATCAACTTCACCATCGCTAAAGCAAACGCAAAGCAGATGACAGGAAACAATGGAATGACATTAGCAGAATCTTAGACATCACGGCCTCACCTACGTCGCTGACGCGATTGTTTAGACCCCCGAACTCACCTCGTGCGAACACACCCAGGTTACTACGTGTAGTGCTCATGTCCGTCTAAGATGCAGAAAATATGCTGCTCGCCTTATCCCTCTTAGTTGTAAACAAATCGACTGTGCGAATAATTCCGGACGTTCCTTGGGAAGAACGGCAAATTCGTCGTAATAATCCGGAACTAGCAAAAGAGGCTATGAATCGCAGAGCTGTTATAGTTCATGGTGTACCCATTTCGAACGAAGTAGAATCCAGCAAACGTATGCAACACGATTGCAGTGAATGGAGATTTTTACAAGAGATTCTAGGTTTAAAGGGTATAATAACTACTCATGTTATGCGCCTTATACGGAAAAAAGAAACGCATCAGCCTCCTCCTCTCAAAATATCATTCCGCACAGATGAGATGAAGGATAGAATACTCGAGGCGTGGTATCAATGTCGAAAATTTGCACCTCCTGAAATTCGTATTCGGGCTATATACGACATAAAACGCACGAACACCATTGTTCCTGAAATGACTTTGCTACCAAGTCAATCAAATGCACCTGAGACAAAAAACGTGGAGCAGCCGACCAATTCTGGGTCGGCGAATCCACTACTATGAGCTCTTCATCGTCAACAAAAATCAAATCTCTATCATGCTGTTACACCAATGCTCAGAGCTTTCTGGGCAAGTTCACTGAACTGTATTCACGTGCGACCGTGGCTTCTTGGGATTTGATTGCAGTGACAGAAACCTGGTTGTGTAATTCTATACACGACTCTGAACTCAAAATCCCTCATATGATGATTTACAGAAAAGATCGAGCAACAAAAGGTGGCGGTGTCCTCCTCTACTTACATGAAAGCATCAACTGCACTATACTTCTCTCCCCCGAGGTAGATGTCCCAGATACATTGTTTTGCTCTTTTGACTTACATGATAAACGTAAGTGCCTCTTAGCATTGATGTATCGACCCCCTTCTTCATCATCTGCCGCTGACACTGTTCTTGCTAATGCAATACGTTTTGCATTGAAGCTCACATATTCACATTCGCTCCTGCTCGGTGATTTTAATGTACCGACCCTTGCAACACACATTACTGGTGACGATTCATTCAAAAGCTTTCTTCAAGAAATAATGACTTGCACCCCTATTTACAACCATGTGCAACAACCTACGCGATTTCGATCTGAACAAACCCCATCTAACCTGGACCTCATACTTACAAACGAAGAACTCATGATAGAATCTGTTTCCTATACAGCTCCACTCGGATTGATTGATCATGTTGTCATGACAATAATGAAAATAATATCCAGCAAACAGCGTCCGAAAAAGCCTCTCAGAAGCAGTACTCGGAAATGGATGTGTAAACGTGACAATGCCTGGTCCAAATACTTGGACATCCTTCTGGGATAACTTGGTGCTACTACACGTTATTTCGAAATAAGTGTGTCTGCCTCATTCGAAAAACAGAAAAGATTACCAAATCAGTCTTGTCGAAAAATTCATTATAAATCCCAAAACATTGTATAGACACGTCAACGACCTCCGGAATGTTAAAATGGGAATACCGCCTCTGGTCTCTGGTACTGGAATAGTGACGTCATTTAAAGATTGCGCTAACGTTTTCCGACAACAATTTGCATCAGTTATCTCACAAGTGTCGACCCATAGACAGCCCTTAAACTCTGACAGCTGCAGCCTGCCAATTCTTCAGGGGGTGGAGTTTCCCCCCAACGTTGTTCAAACAAAATTAATGACGATGAAGAGAACAGGCTCACCCGGTATAGACAATATACACGCAAACATTTTGCACAATCTATCTTCCGAGTTGGCAATACCGACATCTGACGTATTCACGATGATGTTCGAGCCGAGCTTTGTACCAGAAACTTGGAAAACTGCCCTGATTAGTCCCATCTGCAAGGGTGGCTAAAGGAATGATCCTTTAAACTATCGCCCGATAGCGTTATTATCAGTGCTATCAAAAGTAATGGAGTCCATAATAGCTGATGCCTTACATAATCACTTTGAAGTTAATAATTTAATCTCAGAGACACAGCATGGATTCAGGAAAAAAACAATCCTGCCTGACAAACTTGCTATTGGCGAAAGAATCTTCGTCTGAGCTACTGGATGCCGGCAACTCCGTGGATGTAATTTATATCGATTTCTCAAAAGCCTTCGATCGTGTGAATCACGAAATACTTTCGTCGAAACTACTCACCTACGGAGTACAGGGTAAACTCCATGCATGGATTAAAGAATGGTTGATATCCCGTGAGATGTACGTGAGAGTCAAAAACGAACTATCCGAGTCGATTAAAGTTGCCCGTGGTGTCCCACAAGGATCAGTCCTCGGACCGCTTTTGTTTTTAATATATATAAACGACTTGCCTACTGTATTGCAGTCGTCCGTGCTTATTTTCGCTGATGACGCAAAGCTTTGGCGCAAGATAAACTCCACAGACGACACGCAGAACCTGCAACGGGATCTCGATATGATTCACACTGGTCAATAGACAACGAAATGCCCCTGAATGCTTCGAAATGCAGCCTATTGTCTCTCAACAGCAAGTCGAGCAAAGAATATTATCTTGGTCGCACTGTTATTAAACCCGCCTCCTCCGAAAAACATTTAGGTGTGATTATCCAATCAGACTTAGGAAACTCAATGCAATGTCGACTGGCTGCCTGCAAAGCTGAAAACAACTTGGGTCTCCTTAGAAGAGTCCTAGGTTCGTTTGACCCCAATATTGCCTGCAAATTGATTTCAACGTACATCCGTCCTCATGTTGAATATGCTATACCGGCATGGGATCCTTGATTGAAGAAACTCTACAGCGCAGAGCGACAAAACTCGTCCTGGGACTATCAAATTATCCATACGAAACGCGACTTAAATTTTTGAATTTGTATTCGGCTGAATACAGACGGAAACGAGGAGCACTAATATTCATTTGGACAGTGCTTAATCAAACAAATCATCCTTGCGGTCATTTGTTTCATCTTTCCCATAACACACATCTGCTAGATCACCAATCGAAACTTTACCAACAGCATAGCAGGTTGAACTGCCGCAAATATGCATTTTCCGTTCGCAATGTGCAACTGTGGAAGAGTTTACCTACTCATGTGGTACAATCTGGAACCGTTGAAGTTTTCAAGAAATCACTAGATACCCACATGGACAAGTATGTTTTTATGTTTGACAATAATCTAACAATATTTCAATATTTTTTACCATCCGACCCAATGTACATTTTGTGGGTCTTGTAAAGCATAGCTTTTTACCTGCACATAATCTATGAATAAATCTATGAACACACATACATACGCTCTTATATTCACCGATGTTTAAGAAGTATTAAGAAGCTGAATTTCCGACTATATTGATCATGCAAACTTTGAAACAAACATTCAAGCCAATTAGCAGAATTTTCAATCATTCATTCAGTCACTAGAAATTAGTTAATGTTCAATATGCAACAGTAGATTTTCAGATTCTTGCAGATGACACTCGCTCATGTACTTCAAAGTTATAGTTACGTTGCTTTAAACAACCAAGAAATTTCTAGATTTCTCAGCAATAGATCCTGTGTTGTGGGCTGAGGAAATTGGAGATTTGTCAAAAATCCAAGAATATGCTTTACGGATGCCCGAATAATTGTACATATAGTTTGCCGCAATATCCAGCATCGTTAGACCGAGTGGATTACCATTAATACTGGAAAAGCTGATGTACATAGATTATCTTCTTATACATTTTTGAGGATATCCTAATATGGATCCACAACATCACATTGCTGATTGTTCCCTGGGGTCATTTAAGATTGGTCAGCGAGGATTAAGTTGTTGTACATGATGGTGTATAACGTTAAAGTCTGCCGGTGCTCCAGGCTCTATATTATTTGAGAATGAAAATTTAATGTCTACTTACTGAAAAATAATCTTGTGTCTGGAAATGAAGTAGATTGGAACCCAACTTCAATAGAGAAACTGCCTAAAATTGTACATTATTTATTGCTTGTTTTGGTTAAAGAGCCTTCAGATAGTTTTCAATAATGAAATCTCCGTTAAGCTTATATGTATCATGACGAACAAAAGATTCGTTATAAAAAATTACCATGTACCTGTTAAATCAGTCAAATTTCTATAAAACATTGGACGAGTACAGTGGGAAGCAAATACACTTTTGCTTCTCAAAAGCAACGAAATATAGATGCAGCTTCATAATATTTCTCACACGATCTGACTCAATAACTGTCTGTTCTGGCGCATCTGGGAAAAACCTTCATAAACTCACCTAACTGCACTGTTAACTACGTTTATGCACTCCGCGTTTGCATCCAGTGGATATTTCTTAATTTCTTTTTGTCATTTCCTGGCAAGACGCCAGGTTTAATTAACAGTGGCCACAAATGTACAGAACATAGTAAGCATTAGGCGAAATTGATAGTTCACTTGGGTTCGCGCAATATCTACATTAAAAATTCGAAATGCCTGACTAAGTTTCATACAATTCATTGTACATAAGGTTACCAAGATGACACCATTACATCTGTGATTCAGGCAATATTGATTTTCGGAATTATGTTTTCCAGCTGTAGGGAAATGTGAACTAATTGATGGGGTATAAAAACGCGTAACTGTTCAAAAATGTCCGAACCTTGACAGTCGGAAGGCAGTAACAAAACGGGAGCAAAATGCCAAGAGTCAAATGTTGACAAGCAATCGCTTTAGCTTAAAAATACCGTCAATCCATGATAATTTCTAATAACAAAGGGATGAATATAACCATTTGGTGGAAAAGTATTCCGGCATTTCAATCGATCACATTTGCAGTGTCTAGTATCATTTAGAAAACGTAATTCAAGTAAACAAGGAGCGCTTGTATGCCACTGTTGGATAAGGCTGGTACGACCAACCTGTTCAATCACATGTGTCCAAACACATGTTTAATGAGGTAAAACCCATAACCATGAAACAAAATATTCATTTGCATGGTTTGCACACACCCCACGTGCAAACAGCAGGAAACCGGTCGTGGGGTGAGTGTGATGGAAAAGCATGCAAATCAATATTTTGTAATTCAAGAAACTTTGCATTCGTTCGGTTTTCTTTGTTATGTTTAAGTGAATAGATGCCGTCTCTAGTGTGCGGTTCTGTCAACCTAAGACAAATTATTCGTTATCACATCTTGATATTTTGAATACTCAATTGCAGTAAAATTTTTACAGGAAGTTGGGCAGGGTATTTACAGGTCTATTAGCAGGAGTTTCCGGTTTAGACGTCTACTACTATTCAATGAAAATTTACTGCATCCGGAAATCTGTTCCAGATGAGTGCCTTCGGAAGATTGTTTTCCTTATCATGCTGATAGAGATCATATTACTGGATCTTATCTATGGTTTTGTTCGAAGCTGCAGAGATGATTGGATTTAAAAGTTTAATAAAGATTAATAGGTTTTCGCCGTTATTAATCCAAACTTTGTTGGCACGAATTTTATTCCTTTTTGGCGCAGATCTGTTGGGCGAGTCATGTTAAACCCTGGATTTTGAATTTGCGTGTTGTCCTGTAAATGCAAGCCATGTCCCACGTTTCTTATACACTGGAGATTGAACCTTGGATATCTGCTCAACGTTCCATTCCGGCATTATTTTGTTTTCCTGACTGTTGGGTTGAAAGAACTGCATCGATTTATGGAACTCAACGACTGTCGCTGCCACATCATCTGTTTCAAAATAGCAGATCCGTCGGTGAGAATGTTCTATTCACCACCACCACCACAGCTCATGTTTATCAGTGTGAAATATATACTGACGATAAACAGAAATACAAGTCACATAAATCTGTTCAATTCGAAATAAGACATCATCTACTCAGCTTCTTGCCATTATAACCGGAGATAATGTTCAGTAATGTCAACCCCAATTCAAAGTAATTCAAAGTAATTCAAAGTTTTAATGGTCCAAAAAGCAAATAATTTGCAGTAACCACAGATTAAAAATATAGGGAATGCATAAAAACAACACAAATGTTTTATCATATGGAAAGTCGGCACGCGTATTCAGGTATAAGGTTGGATTTAGTCAACATATACTTGTCAAGTTCAGCCTTGAACATGTTCAGGCTTGATGCGCGAATGATATGTGGTGGCAGAGAGTTCCATATAAAACAAATTCGGATAGCAAAGAAAAACTTTCGACAATTCGATCTGGATTGTGGAATAATTAACTTTAAGCCCTGAGATCTGCTACCACGTGCTTCTTGCCAATGAAACAGGTGTTTAAGTGGGTGATCCACTGTATGCAGAATGTTGAACAGCAGGATCATATCACCCTTGAGACGACGGTACGAAAAGTCAAACAGGTTTAGAGTTGCAATCCTCTCCTCGTATGGCCTGTTATATAGCCTCGTCACCAGTTTTGTAGCGCGGTGGTATACGCGTTGCAGCAAGGTCATGTCCTTCTGACACCATCGGGAACATGCTTGAACAGCGTACTCCATTGTTGGTCTGATTAGGTGTTAATTATCCGCGGAAAATAAGCAATACAAATTCGTTTTAATACGCACCCCCATGCATTCTAAATAGAAGCCTAGTAACCTGATCCGATTAGCGGAATCCCATCACAACTAAAACTCAGTATTTATAGCCATCTATTTCAATTGCAAATAACTGCTCTTACCGAAGGCATTCTGAATTCATTTTCATGGCACTGACAAATCGATCGGTCCCAAACATTTTCCATTACAATTTCGAATGTTTTTGATTTTTTTGGTCAACATTCACAAAATATAAAGAGGAACGCATAATCATTTATCCAGCACGCGTTTGTGCATTTGAAACAGTCAATCAATTGTTTGCATGACAGTGGTAAACTGTCATACAGTTCGTTTTCCGTGAAAACGTTTTTGCAACAAAAATATGTCAGCGAAATTTCTTAGTTCGAATTTCTCGGAGTCTAACTCAGAGTAGCATTTAAATACATGTAAATGTTTACTAGGAAGTATAATTTTCAATTTATTTAACCAGGAAAAATTCCGCCTTCAACGTGAGATTGATTGTATTATATAAATGTGTCGTTTGGGATCACGTTATAATGTAAAATCCTAATTCAGGTATTAACTTGATAGATGATGGACTGAAATGTGTTTACAAATTGCTGACGTATATTCGAAATGAGTCACTTCAACTAAATCCTTAAACTAGTCTCTAAAATTAAACGATACTAAATGAAAACCAGAATTTTAAAAATTAAGTGGAAAAGCAGTTTATGAAGGAGTTTTCTTGGATGTGTTTAAAACTTTTTACAAAGTTGATAACTTTCGACTGCTACAAAAGCTGCAGCAGATGGATATCAGCGGGCAGCTACTCGTATGGTATGAAAGTTATCTCGCTGAGCGTAAGGAAATCGAAAGTGATTTAGATGCATACTCGGTTATGAATAAATTACCATTCAATTTTCAAAAATACAGAGTGCTTCAAATTGGTAAGTCATTCCAGTACCAATTTCACTTTGGGTAGATAATGGTGAGATGGACCGAGTCAGAAAATGAGCTTGAAATCTGTTATGCGGCTTCCTAAAAAGCTACGTGCATTGTGAGGTCATCTAAAAGCGTGCTTCCGTATTTCTGGGTATGCTGCGAAGGATTTTCAGAAACTTCTCGCCTGGAACGTTGCCCACAATCACGAAAACCTAAATAATTTCAACTATGGAGCATGAACCGCAAGATTGAACTTCATTTTTATGAAAGGATGTACAATTGCCTAATAGAATATTCCATTGTGCAAATAAATTCGTAAGCCATTTCCAGAAATAAATGTAAAAGCTGAGACTATCAATCAACCTTCAAAGAAGCCTTCGGAATGATTCTATGTTAGAAACTCACATGAAACCAGCGTCCATTGAAATCAAACAAGCAACAAATGATAATAGTTTATTGACAAATTAGAAAGCTATCGCTGATCAAAGGTGAACAAGGTAAAAGTGGATGATAATGACCACACCAACCTGAGCTCCCGAAGCCCGCACAAATATCAAACTAACGAACACGTGAACCCTACAGAAACACCGAAATTCTACTCCACCGCAGCTCTATAACATTCAGTTTCAGGCTCTGAATTCTACGCCAGTCAAGCCATGGCTTTTAACCGATACTGTTACTTCCCACAAAGCGGAACGGATTGTCCTCTCCATTGGTGTGCTGAGATGTACGCTATGGAATTTCAATATGGTAAACTAGTTGTTTCTCATACAGTAAGTACTCCCTCTTGACGCCACCTCCGGAACCGGAGGAACAGCTTGGGTGATACATTTGAACAACGATGCCGTCAAAAGTGTTGCTAGGATGAAGTTAAATACGACTTCGAATTCCTTAACGGGACCATGCATGCTAGCCAGGAGCCGGATTTGATTGACAGAGGCTAAATGTGGCTTGCGCCATTAGGATATTTTTGAAATTAAGAGTTTAATTCCAAAATCCACTCAGGCCATGACAACCTTGGAACATATGAAATCGATTAAGCAAAGCTGAAATCCAAAATCTCGATTGCAGAAAATTCATGTATTATCTTCTCGTTTGATAATTCCAGGACCAATAAGGATGATTCAGACATGCTATTTCAGTAATAAAGAGTTTTCACTCTGTGGCATGTACCTTATGCTTCCAGGCTAAATGCATTGCAAACTAATCGTCTTGATGTGATGGTGGATTATTATTTAGCTTCTTTCCGAACTATGCAGTGCAATGATTATCAAGCTTAGATGGTACGAGCACTACAACGATGCCCAAGCAAGCGATAAAGTAACTAAAAACATCACTGTTGGATAAGTTTGCCACGACCAACCTGTTTTATAACATGAACCCACACTCATGAAGACAGAGTTTAAAAGCAAATGAACAGAAACTCATTTGTATGCATTTCCTTCACACACAGCACGACCGATTTCTCGCTGTTTGCACCCATCAGTTAGGGACAATTCGATCAGGATCACCATGCGCCTGAAACAATGGAGGAATGGTGAACAAGTTGCTCTTGAATGCCACTGTTGGATAAGGTTGGATAAGGACCAATCTGTTAAATCACATTAGCCCATACACACACACCTCACGACCGATTTCGTACTGTTCGAACTGTCTCTACCAGATGAGTGCAAACAACGCGAAACCAGTCGTGGGTGTGTTTGTGATTGAAATGCATGCAAATGAGCTATTTTGAGTAGAAACATCGTTTGTTTGAACTGATAGGTGCTCATCATTCAAAAAAGTTTTCTGGAAAAATTCTCGTACTCTCAACGTGCAGTTTTTTTCGTATTTCTTATCTGTTCTGAATAAATGCAAATTGTTTAATCAACACGCCGCATTTATACCTTGTAGATCCTCACAAACGGCTGAACAATTACCAATGTTATTAGTGTATTAATTACGTGAATTCCAGACAAATTGCTGACTGACTATTCCTGATTCGCACTTCCCCTGAGACACCCGAAACGGATGATGATAACAAATTATACAAACAAATCACTGATACCGGGTTTTCCGAAATTCCGTAGCAAATATTTATTTGCAAAGCAGTAACACTTGATGTTTCCGTTATTTAGACAGATCATTCTGTGAAAAATGTAGAAGAACAGATTCACTCGGAAAAGGGGAGTATATATATATATATATATATATATATATATATATATATATAATACTCCGCTTAGGAATATATATACTGTACTAGATTCGAAGTAACCAGTGAATTTGGCAAAGACTGACAAGTATTCAGGTGTTTTATAACGGTACACTTCCCACTAGGGAACAAAAATTGTAATCCGTGGGGAAGTATTGAGCCTAGAGGCATGCACGTAATTACATTCACGATCGATTACAAAACATATTGTTTGAACTTTGACCACATTACGTCAACGTCGAACCTACAAAATAAAACTGTATCCTAGCAACGTCATCAATCTCCTCGCACAAAAATGTCATCAGCCGTATATTGGAGAATTTAAATATGTATAAAATCTTGCATAGACTCGTGGCCATGATCTATCAAAATCTTTTGCATATGTCAAGTATACGTTGCATTACGTTAACAGGTTAGACTCACGGCTATGTTTTGATGTAATGTATTGCGAAAGTTCTTTTCTATGGTGAGTTGATAGCAGAAAGTCGAACAGTGGGCAGGTAGCACTTGTGCTACAAAAACGTTACTAAAAGATATATGAAATCTCTTAACAATAACTCAAACGTTTGAAATGAACATGCTCTTGACCGCTCACTTTCGGAGCACTGTGTAAAGGGTCCTCTGCAAACTGCGGAGTAGCAGTGCGGTCGTCATACGATTGACATATTTCGTCCTACTACTGCCTATCGTAGTGAGCGCGGTGTGAGAGAATATTCGGACAATTCAATCATTTGAAATCCGTAGAAAATGAATACCTTATGTGCTTCTAATCTACATCCATTGTCGACATCAACCGAAGGAGGCCAACAACAACGTCTGTTAGAATATTTTTTAGCATAAACAACGGGAATATTCCAGCTGGTAGTTCACACAAAATCGATATTATTTCCTTCCTGAGAATAATGTATACTGATTTGTGGCACTAACATCATAGACGACTATTAGGATGTAAAACATGAATAAAATGACTAGATTTTCTCAATCCAATATCACACACCGGGTTTCCTGTTCTATCCAATCAACAAAAATTAAGATGAGTAATCAAGAATCAAGATTTTTTGGGGAAAAAAAGCAAGCGCTTCATACGTACCCTTGAATTACAGCTATAAAAAAATACAGAGGATGCAATCTAAATTCTATTGAGGTGTTTTGTTTATGTGAGCTCATATGGGGTCAATATACCGATTTTTATATCCACACCACAATTTTGTTAAAAAATCTGACTTTTTCGACAAATTCCGATAGTGTTCACAACTGACGATCGGCTAACAGCTATTCCACGAGAAATATTGAAATATCTTAAACTTGGCGCGGTTCAACCCTTCACGCCTTCAATTATTAGATCAATTTGCATATTTAATCAGACGCGTGTCGCGAATTGACGTCAAAAGCCGGTAGAAGGTAAACGATAGTTAAATCACAATTTTCTGTGGAGAATAAAACACGCATATACATGAAAAGCTATTGAAGCTTCCTCAAAAGAATTGAAAACAATAACATCGTCCGAAAACACTGTCGAAGATTACTAAAATTATTCGGCCTTACCACATATTATGACTTAATCTAAGCGATTTACTCTAGTCAGTTTCAAAACAAATCTTCTGATCTTCGCAATGATGTCTGAAATCGGAAACTAACAAAAGGAAACATTGCGTTTGTTAATTACAAACTGGTTGATTGCTCTACTTGGAAACCATTTGTGATTTTCAATGTTAAATATCGTAGTTATTTACAGAATCCTCCATTAACGGTGACATTCAAGTAAAAATATGTTTACTGCTTTCCCAAAGTTACAAATTTCATTGAAGCTAATTTTACTGTCTCCACCTGATAACGACATATAGCCAGAAAACGGTTGTTGTATGAAAGTAAGGGGTTTGTGGACACAACACTACATTCATCAAACGAAAACATGATTCAAAGTTCAAAGTAATTCAAAGTTTTACTGGTCCAAAAAGCAAATAATTTACAGTTACCACAGATTAAAAATATATGGAATGCATAAAAACAACACAAATGTTTCAGCAATATGGAAAGTCAGCACGTTTATTCAGGTGCAAGGTTGGGTTTGGTCAACATATACTTGTCAAGTTCAGCCTTGAACATGTTCAGGCTTGTTGCGCAAATGATATGTGTGGGCAGAGAGTTCCATATAAAACAAGCTCGGACAGCAAAGAAAAACCTTCGACAATTTGATCTGGAGTGTGGAATAATTAACTTGTAGCCCTGAGATCTGCTACCACGTGCTTCTTGCCGATGAAACAGGTGTTCAAGTGGGTGATCCACTGTATGCAGAATGTTGAACAGCTGGATCAAGTCACGCCTGAGACGACGGTACGAAAAGTCAAACAGGTTTAGAGTTGCAATCCTCTCCTTGTATGGCTTGTTATATAGTCCGGTCACCAGTTTGTAGCGCGGTGGTATACGCGTTGCAGCAAGTTCATGTCGTTTTGTAACCGTGGGGGCCATGCTCGAACTGTAACCCGTGAAAGTTGCTGAGAACCTGAAGAGTATGTGAATTCGAATGCCTTACCGATATTTAAAATTTTACATTTTTGGATGTTGAACGGCAGGCAGTTTCGCAAGGACCACGTATGAAGTGCTTCGAGATCTTTTTGTAGAATTTGGCAATCTTCTATAGTGCGTACACTAGTCCGCAAATAAGTGTTCCATAGGTTGCTTCCAAGACAAAAATGATCTTTTATAATATTCCAGTATACCGTACATGCATCACCTCTGGGTAAGAAATAAGATTCCATTACGTTATTATTAGTCAAAACACGATAATAATTTACTGAACGATTCACAGTACACCGTATGTTGACATAGTATGAACATTCACATGTTTCAATATTCTTGTGTTGTGCTCATCACCAAAATTTTCACTTCAGTTTTCTTCTGTAGCAAAGTTAATGGCGAAACAATTCCCACTATATAACGGTGACCTAGTAATTAGGATTAATCCTGCAATCAAAATTTTGTTTTAATTATCTTAGTTCAATTTTCAGGCATAGTTCATATTTCTGATTCTACCAGTCAACTGAGAAGTGATTGAGAATTTTGAAGCTGAAAATTGCAACGCCAAATTATTTGCATTTTTTTTAATTACAACAGAGAAATAGCATTGTCGGTTAAATTAGTTAGAGTGCAACCCATTAATTTCAGTCAGTCCACAGCGTCTCTTTATAATCAGCTATCATAAAATCGCAATCAAAATTATGTGCTTCTCAATATAATTTTAAAAAAATCAACTCAGAAATTTGTATCGCAAACGATTCAAGTGCGATCCCAAGTATGGTTATCATGTAACTTAGTGGAAGATTGACATTTGATGTCTGTGGATACGGAATAAAACTAACGATTGTAGGAGGGTTGAGGTGATAATCGTGACATTTCGATCGAGGTACTGCTACAAATTCTATCAGATTTTTTACACAGGTTTTGAGAACATCGGATGCTATGTTAAAGGCTTTACTCTTCACGCTTCACATGTAATCGATGATAGCGTTCCAAGTTATCACAAAGGTAAACGCTAATCACGATAGCCCATAAATCTCGAAAGCCAAAAGAACGCTGATTGACCAATGTGTTTATTACGCATATAATGATGAAATATGACAGGCACCCATATCTATTAGGCAAATCTCTTTAGCACTACCATGTTCTCAACCATTTTCACTTTGATTTGGTTTGATAATCGATTACTTGTCAACAGCATAAACAGCAGTACACCGGTAACAAGTAACAAGTTCTTAAGTGGCATACATCCTAGACATGGTAATAAAATCTAATTAATCTGGGGAAGCGTGGGACGTACAAGGCTACTGAACATATATAAAAGATTAGAAAAAGACGCACTAGGATGACGTACCTACACCTCGAATCAAACATACATTCAGGCACATGTTGTGAACGAGTAGAGCGACATCAGCATGACAGTTTCCTTGCGGCTTTTACTGTGACGCATCATAACAAGCTTTCCTCGCCAATTCGCTTGACTGCAGACAAGATTAATCAAACACTCCAAGATGTGTACAACAAGGCCTCTACTGAACACGATTTTTAGACATATTGCTCAGCGTAAAAATTTACTGTGAATTTTCATCTCATGGGCCTCAACCCGGAAGACTGATCGCACCAACCGAAGCTAGTTTAACAGTAAAAGCATTCATCTGCTTGAGCCAAGTCAGAGGCTGACCATCCTTACAACGAAGCAAATCCGAGTTGGGAGTGGCAAAAAAACTGCGATAGGAAAACGATCAATTCCCATTTGCAATACGTGGTCTAACCAGCGAAGTTTATGCACCATAACTTTTTTTGATGTCTATGTCGTTACCAAAGATTATGTTAAGGATATTCGAGTTACGTACGTACGTGGTGCTTAGTAACTCCAGAGATGGGGAGGAGACATCGATCGTCGAAAACCTGTAAGCGTTTTATTTCTTCGTTTATCAGGTCCAGGTTTCACATCCGTAGAGTAAAACCACGCGTATTCTAGCCTTATAGACTCTACCCTTGAGCTTGAGAGACAAACCCTGTTTGCACCACTGAGGACCCAAGTTACGAAAGGCTATCTAAGATCTGAAAATGCGAGCTAAGTTCTCCTTACTTCAACAAGCGTTGCTAGCAATGCAACTGCCCAAATAGGTAAAAGAGTTTACAGTCGCAAGTTCTTCATAATTTAGGCTTAGCGCTGTTTCGATCGAAGTCCTGTAACAGAACTCTGCACTTAGATTGTTCAAACAGCATACCGAAGGATGGTATGATACTACATAGTCGGTCTTAAGTAGACTGAGCATCCGCACAGGAATCGAATATTAGAAATATATCGTCAGCATAATCTAAACCAAAAAGTTCCTTATCGCGGCAATTTAAATGCCCGGTGTTGGTAAGCCTGCATTACATGCATTCATTACAGCGTCAATTACAAACTTCAACGAAAATACAGAGAGTGGCTGGAAAGTTAGCTGGTATGCAATTGTACACCACCACATGCCCAGAACTATAGAAATAAAGCGCCGGAAATATGTTAGCGTACAATTGTGGGATGCTGTTCAGTAATAAGATATTAAATAATGCGTTCTTGTCGACTGAATTAAAGGCGGCTTTAAAATTAAAAATCGTTGCGGTGGGCTACCTATAAGCATTACGATATTCTAGGGTTTGCCGAAGAGTGAATATATGGTCGATACATACACTACCGAGACGAAATCATGCGTGCTTTTCACGAATCTGTGATTCTCTGTGTAATGCAACACGCTGAGGACGTACCGAAACAAGACGCCAGGTAATGACGGGCGTAAGGATTATTTCCCTCTGATTGTAGCATGAAGTCCACACACCTTTTTGAAAATAGGTATGATTATATATACTCCCCAAAACTAGGGAGTAGATTCCGTGTCCCATACCTGACGGAAAAAGTCAAATAGAATATAGAATTGAACATAATCGGGGTCAGCCCATCGGGACCAGCTGCTTGAATATTTTAATTGAATCAACACCGAGCTTGATTTCGGCTTCGCCAGGATGTGTTAAATCAACCTATCAGATGTTCACAACACGTAATAGAAGGCAATGGCGAGCTAAGTTTTCAATGGAAATGCTCCGCATAACGAAACAACCGGCGCCCTTTGTTAGTTATTAAGGCGCCATCGTTCTCTGTGATTGTATCGCCAACTCAAATGGTTTAAGAGCCTGTAGATCGATTTATCTTAATCAACTTTCGGACATTAACCGAATTGCTGGCTACATAAATTTTCTTGACATTTTGCAGCCACTACGCTTCCATATCGATCGGATAGTACGCTCGAGCTTATTCGTTCGGCATTATATTGCGAACGAGAAGGGATTCTTAGCCTTTCTTCTAGTAATCGAAAGCTAGCCTAGGAGATCCAGTGTAACCTTCTGCTATAGGTGGAACGGTTACACGCCGACTCCGCTGCATTGTTTATTACAGTAGTAATCGCATTACACTGCTGTGCGATATTTTCGGACAACGCAGTGCGAAGATTATCTACTAAACTTGATAAAAAGCGGTACCGGAAGCTTCTCGAAAGCTATGTGCTTAAAGATAACCGACTTTGAACCAGAAAATTTTTAATGTAAATCTTGATCGAAGGATTCAAGATTCAAGACTCACGATTTATGGTTGAAAGAGCAATTAACTTTACAATAACCATAGAGTGAAACTATAGGTTTATATGTATAAATAAAATCAAAATCAATGGGGCGATGATAGATTAATTATAGTTGGGAGCAAAATTCAGATTAGCTTTCAAATAATGATCAAGTTTCGATTTGAATATAGATAAACTGTTTGAGTTTACCAAATCGGAAGGTAGGGAATTTCAAATAAAGCACACACGCACCGAATAAAAATACCTGCGGCAGTTCCGTTTAGAATGTGGTATTTCCAAATTGCTACATGACCACGGCTGTCGCTGGAAGCTCGAAGATGGAATAATAAGTCCATGGGGTGCGAAACAGTAGTAGGTATTTTGTATGCGAGGATGATATCACCTCGCATTTTCCTTTGTGCAAGTGTACTCAGCTCCAGTCGTCTGAATCAGCCGGCGATCGGCATATTTTCCAGTCCAATAACAAGCTAAGTAGGTCTCCGGTATATGCGATCTAGAAGTAAGATGTCTTTTAGAGCCATGGTGTCCAGGCTTCTGCGGCATAGTCTAGAACCGTGTGTATATATGTGTCCATCATGAGAGAAAATCACCCCATGGAAAAACGTCCAAATATCCGACGTAACATGCCAAGCAGCTGGGACGCGTTTTTGTAAACGGCTTCGCATTGTACACCATTTTTGAAACTACTGCAAATCCAGACACCCATGTCCTTTTCTTCTTCGCTGTACTCCAAGTTTCTGTCGCCGAGCTTGTATTGATAGGAAAAGCCAAGGTCACGACCGATCTGAATGATCTTCGACTTTTGCATATTCAATGACAGTTTATTTTCAATTGATCAGTTGAACAAAGCATTTAAATCATTTTGCAGCAAAATACAATAATCAGCATTGCTGATTCGCCTCAATATTTTTACATCGTCAGCAAACAATATCATCTTACTGTCATCTGGTATTGGTATATCATTCATATAGACTAAGAACAGTATTGGTCTAAGCACTGAGTCTTATGGAACACCGCTATTGACATCGATTTTCTTCGATAATATGCCGTACACACGAACTCTGATGTGTTTTTTGCTGAGGTAATTACTTATCAATTCACATAGTCCTCAAACAATACCGTGTTTCTTTAGCTTGTTCAAGAGTAAACTATGATCAACTGTGTCGAAAGCTTTAGAAATGTCCAAGTAGCACGCATGAATACAGCTCCCTGCATCTACAACCAATCGACTAAGATTGTTATCAAATTTGTTAGACTAGAGCGATTTCTGCGAAATCCATGTTGGGCAACTGCCAAAGGTTGGTTCGTTTCCAGATGTTGCACTATTTCTGCGGTTATCATTCGCCCAAAAACTTTTGATACCGAAGACAGCAATGTCACCGGCCTGTGATTTGTAACTTCAGAACAGGTACCACGTTAGTAAATGGGTATTATTTGTAGCAGTTTCCAGTCTTTTGGTACTACACCAGCTTGGAGCAAATTATTAAACCTGCAGGATAGAGGTTCAGATAGCTGCGCATGACAGGTTTGGAGCAGAGTTTGAGTTATCCCATCTGTTCCTAGATATTTCTTCACGTTTAATTTTCTTAAGTGCTGTGCTATCACCGGCGTAGTAATCAATACTTCAATCAAGGTCGGTCGGTCAATTCGAATGATTGGTTCCTGATCAAGCTCCGTGGATTTCGGCGCAAAAACTCCAGTATAAAGGTCTGCTAACGGGTCAGCGGTCTGATTAATTGATTTTGTGAAGCGCGTGATAAGAATCTACGCTAGTGTTCCAGAAGTAAAAACAGTCCTCAATGCAGCCTCTCCATCTTCTGCTGATGTCGAAATGTTCAATTTGTGTCCATTTCTGAACATTGTCAGGCAGACGCCAAATTGCACACTGCCGCCTTTAATACCTAAACAAAGTGCTACTAATAAATAGTCAGTGCTGTGCACATAGGTGAAGAAATTGTTCACCATTATCTGTCCGCTGCGCATCGAGACTGAATAAACCACCGGCTTGTGACTGAGTAACATTCAGCAGGGCAAGTTGAGCATTCGTTTTCCCAGCAAGAATCATTATATCAGAACTGTTTCGTGTCATAAGAGTGTACAGTGCTCGTCGTAGAAGTTATCTTTGCTGTTAACAGTGCTACTTTTAGTCGGAGCACAAGTGGGAACTACGAACAAGCAGTGCTTAATTTGAGTTCGGGAAATAGTGTTGATAGAAGTAGTTAGACGGGCGGCACACATGCTGCTATTGACGGTAATCCAGAACTTAACCTACACTCGCTTGGAGGAAGCAATAGAGTCACCTAAGAAGCTAAAATTTCCTGGTATATAGAGTTGGTGCTGTCAATTGGATTATCGTAGAAAGACTATAAATTCTTGTCTCTGACAAGTAACAAATGTCAATAGACAACGAATCTAGACAGAAGGCATGACAGCGTTCGTACATTCATGTCACCTATGAATGCAGACGTGCGTGTTTTTATGATGTACTTGTGATTTACGATATGTTAAGCTTCAAAAAGGTTCAGATCGACCGCTAGAAGCTGAAGGATAAGAAATAAAAAGCTGCAAAGGAGAGGGAACAGAAAATAGATTGAGGATTAGGACCAGCTGTAGCCTGTTTTCAATTACTCACCCAGCTGTATGCAGCAGATGAGGCGACCTGATTAATCGTGCGCTATGCGTGCACTATGGAATTGGATTGATGTGGGATTTTCATGGTGGTATGTTAGCTGGGATACCGCCAGGTCACCCATACCTAGAGAGTAGAACAATTAGGGTTTCGACCAAAGAATTTGGTGGGCTGAGACCGAGTTTGTCTGACCTCTATTCATTGGACTTCCTGGTATGACAGGCTCTGAAGGTGCTCGGAGAGCACCACCCAGCATAGCTCAATGGGTCATAGAGGTACACAAACTATCTTCTTACACACATTTTACTTGACTTCCCGATTTTACTTAATGTATTTTATATATTACTGGTTTTGACCGAACTTGACATGCAACAGGGTTTAATACCAATACTCATGAGATTCCTCCAGAACTTAAATTCTTCAGAGTTTCCAATTGTTGTCGTCAAACGTTTATGCGGTTCCTGATCATGTGTTATCATGGATAGAGGAGTTTTACATATCTATCGTAATAAAGTCAATATTCGCTAAAATTAAAGGTTTCGTTTAGTCGAAATATTTCACTTTCTCCAAATCCATACGAATTCGAGGTCATAAACTTGCGTGCATATAATTATCTAACATTCAAACGTATTACTGTAAAGACGTTTGTTGGAAACGCATACATAAAAGGAAGCCTGCTAATACGTGAGTGATTCATATTTCACATCGGATTGATATGTTTGGGCCTGTGGATAAAGGTAACGCAAGAAGGCATGAGTAAATTGACCACTGTGTTCATACCTGTTCCATGAAAAATGCCAACTGCCCTTCGTATTCTCACAGTTTAAAGCGTAACTGCTATTTCAAACTGTATATAGTATGCTCGTGAAACCTAAATTTCGTTATTTCGTTAAATTTATACTTCAAATATGCTTTAAAATGGTTCTTTAAATAAAGACAGTATATCCGTTTAAGTGCTAATGTTAGTTATGTTGAACAGTTTTACAAGTTGTCTGGAAAATAAGTGGTCCACGTCTACTCGAACTTAAAATAACCCAAATGTTCTCTGAGACTGTAAGAAACAAAATTTAACTATGTCGCTCGCTTATTGGAAGCCTATAAATTGTGTTCAATGTAAAATAAGGCGAAGATTGGAAACGGTCTCAAGTGAAAAACAGAAATCGTTAGCGATTGCACGTGTACGAGGTGCAACGATCAAAGCCGATAACTTTTGTAACCCAACGCTAATGGTGTCAAGCATACGAGCGCAAATCATTGTTAATCGGGTCACTTCTTCACATGATATACATTCACTTTCCATAATGTTAATCTTCAAACAGATGTTCGTATATCAGTTATGAAACCTGAATGTTAACTCTAGGTGATAGACGACATTCGTAGTGTGTATAGCAATCTGTAGTTGTATTGGAATATTCTCTGAATTGGCGAAAGAATTCAGCGTAGCAAACCAAATATGTGTTGTTGAAGTCTAATCTAATGGATCTTCATAAACTTCATATATTCCCAGATACCATGTGATTTTTAAAAATATCTGGCAAGTCAGTCCAAAATGTTACACAATGGTTCTGCTTCACGCATTCTTTTCTCGAGAAATTCATTGCTAATTTTACTCATCATTTACGAACGAGTAACTTCGAAAGCAAATTCGTCTGTCACGCTAGAAACAATTGATTTCCGAGTATGTATTCAATCACAGAGCGCATCTGCCAAACGCCAGACAGATATCAAATGCAAACTTTGTGACCAATTATTACAATGACGGGTCGTGTCAAACCACAAGCAATTACCAAAGATGACTCGAATACCAATTTGAGTGGAAGCAACTTCACGAGTGAGGTTAAAACTGCAAGATTATATGGGAAATATCAAGCAATGTGTAATTGGTGAATATTGGCTGGAGCTTCTGTTAGCGCATAACCTAAATCGAAGAAACATTAGTCGAATAATTGGACGATGAGAAATCCAGCGTTTTGCAAATATTATGAATAACGTCTCTCATAACAAACTTATTGTCAGAAATATCAGCTTACACTTTGCTAATGTTTCTTTGAATACATTCTGAGACAAGTTAGTCTGAAAAATTTTGAGTTTAATCAGTGAGACAGTACAAATACTGCCTCACTAAGATAAACGACATCACTTGTACAAATGTGGGTAACCGTAGTATTCATTCGCTTGCTCGTCTATTTCTGACTAATATAAGTAATTTTGGATAACGAAATGCCATATATACATGAGGTTTTCACATTTGATATGAAATAGACGGCAGCATTTTTCAGTAAGTCCGGAATAACATTTTCAGTCGAATTCATTGAGCTTAGGATCATGAAATAACTGGTCTAACCGCTTACATTAAAGGTTTGAACATTTAGTGTTTAGTTGACTAGGCACTGTCTAATTTTATCTCCAACAGCGCTCGCTACGGTAGGTAGTACTCGTTCTATCAGCGTCAGTTGCATGCCGACCGTTTTTTCTGTGTTCAGCATCCAAAATTTTTTATCTGTTCCTCCGCTATATACAATGCCTCCAATGTGAGCCGTCAAAAGCAAGTTCTTCCCAACTTACGCGGTCAATGCCTAGAGCTTTCATATCTCTTTTGTAAACGTCTTTTTACCGCATGGGCTGTCTGCCCAATGGTCGACTTCCTGATTTCAACTCACCATAGAGTAGATCTTTCGGAATACGACCATTTTCCATTATGTAAATGTAGCCAAGCCATCGCAGGTAGCGCTATCTTAGTACAGTTACCATGGTTTGTATTCCAAAGTTTTGAAAACACTTCAGCATTAGTCAATTTTTCCATCAACGTGATGTTGAACATACGACGGATGCTTCGTAGATGGGAAGCATTCGGCTTCCGTTCGTGTCATGCTTGGGTTGTCCAGGTTTCACTGCCATTCAGTAAAGCATTTAGTACGCACGCGATTTATAACTTCATCTTTGTCAAGACAGTCAAATTGTGGTTGCCCAAAACACGAGAGTTCAATCGGGACAAAATGACAGCTACTCTACCAATCTGCTTATCAATCTCAGTGTCTAACGAAAGGTTATCCTCAATGGTCGATCCAAGATATGCGAAATGATGTAGTGGTTTAAGCTGACAGTTTCAACATTATTGATCATTTCGAGTGATCAGCTCTAGTGGTACCTATATTCTGGTCCTTTTGCAGCTCACAAAGTGCGTTTTGCTTCTTTCGCTCAAGATTGGCTTCCTGACGTCTGATACTACCAACAATGCAATTTCGCATTTGATCAACTTGATCACTGTGAATCTGGCCTAAGGTTTCTTAGATACAGGGTATAAGTTCGTCTGGCTTTAGGGATGTGTTACTTATGGCAAAATTTCGGCCCTTTCTCCAACAGGCTTTTCTCAGACTGGATAATGGTCGGTCAGACAGATTCATAATTTTAAAATACATGCTAGAAATAACTTGGTTATTTTTTTTTATTAAATTTAACTAGCGACATTTTATTTAATGACTGTAATATATAGTTGAAATTACGTGTTTGTTTTTCTCCTATACATTTCGTCCGGGCGGAAAGGACCTCAGCGTGTTTTCTAAAAATTCCACTTCGCAGATTTTTCAGCAAACCGGTGGCTTTTGATCGAGTATTCATCAGGATTTTATCGAATTTGTGTATTCTTTATTTCGATAGGTCTTTTGATGCGCTTCCAGCCACCTTTCTTGAATTGGGTGGGTTTAACCACCATAACTCTTGGTACCACTCCACGCTTCTATCATCGGATATTGAAGATTATGTGATTCACCCACCTAGCTTCGTGTTTCGTTGTTCTCACCAACTCGCTGGCCATTTTCCGGACAAGCGGAAATTGGTTCGTAACAATCGGAAATGTGTCATAGGCAAAGCGTTACTAAAAACTGTTCTTACCGATTGCACCCAAAGTTCATTTTCATGGCAATGACTAATCGACTGGTCCCATAGATTTTCCGTTACATTTCCAATTGTTTTACCGTTTATTCAAACTCTGAAGCTGTTAGGCAAATCCGTACTAAACTAATCGATGTGTGGTTTCATTGTTATTGAACCTATTTGCTGGCAATGGATTAATGTCGAATCATATTGTTTGACAATGGATTACGCCAATGATTTTTGATTTCCCCTCCGTCGACGTTTTTGAAAAGGTCACGGGCGCGTCGCTTATAGTATTATACCTAAAAATGGGGTTCTCTAAATGCTCCAACCGGTCTAGTATACATCTACGGAGAAGCTGACGCTGCAAATCAAAGCATGAAATTGTATAGTGGTTGTGCCGAATGCTTGCTTCAAATCGTAAGCATTCCGCGTAATACAAAATCTTGGATTACTTTCACGATCTTTTGACCAGAAAAATGATATATGTTTGATACAAACAAGAATGATTTCACTTTAAGTCTCTGCACTGTCTGCCATTATAACTCTAATTAAAAAAACCATCGAAATCTGAAGCGATACAATTTCCTGTGTAAACTTCATCCTCGCATTCTAAACAAACATTTTGAAATGAGCTGCTGTTATGATGTACAAGAAAAGCCGAATTTCAATTTGACGATAAAATTAACGTCAAATTCGTGAACTTGCAGGAACCATTGAAAGCTGTAAATACGGAAATTGATAATTATACACCAAATATTGATGACACGTTTGGAGAAGTTTGGCATTGACATGTTCCTTGACGATTTGAATGTAGTAAAAGATGATTTCTCTTTTAGTCACGAATTAGCACACACTGTTAGTTTTCTTTGATATTTTACTGAGAAGAAGGTAAGATGAAACTTTAACAGACAGGTTCATGACAAACAAACATTGGCAGGTTCCAACAATACCAAAAAGCCTTTATGTCTTCAAATTTAATTCAAGTACAATGCTTCTATTGGATCTCTAACCTACAGACTAGAGCAGATAGGTAAAAGAGCGATCAATTCTAAAGAAGCACGAATAACATTCACCGGAAAACCGGTAATCATACAAGAGCATAAAATCAGCCACCTCGACAGACAATTACAAATTAATCTGTTCTTGTATTGTGGAATACATTGGCCATACGACGCAGAAATTGGAAACGAAAATGTCTAAACACCATCCTGGTTGGTTAAGCAAAAGTTGTATTAAGAAGATGAACACTTCAATTCTAGCTCACCTGATTAGCACGGGTCACTAATTGAAACAAGATGATGCGTTATCAGTCGATTAAATGGTTCTCAAAATCGTGTCACGAAAAGTTGATTAAAACAGCAGAGGCAAAACCGAGGAAATCTTATGTATTCTTCATTTACTCTCATTGCCTCTGCCAATATCAATCTTGAACGAACAAGCCTGAACAATAATGTCATTTATTTTCACTTTTATTAAGGCTTCGATGCTTATAAGTTTCATTTTTCTATTTTCTTAAGCATGTATTGTGGAGTTTGGTCTGAAAGACCGAAGAGGTTATTCTTCGCTCTAATCCTGTATCTTGTTCACAAAAATTGAAAAATCTTTTGTCAACTAAAATCGTTCATTTTCGTACATGAATATTATTAGAGATAGTATGCAGACAAACCCTAAGAACACACCCTGTAAGCGTAGCGAAAATTGCAGCTACTCGTCTAGAATATTAAACGCAATCATCCATGCTGGTTATTTAAACTCCCGGTAATTCCACTGTGTGTACGAATGTTTGTTTTTTCGGTCAAATCTTGTTCACACCGGAAATGCTCGGCCGATATATACACCGTACGTTGGCGACACGCGATTGAGTTATTTTTTCGCGGCAATTTGTCGGCTGCAGGTCCACCTGACACGAATCGCAACAATACAGGTTGGCATTTCGATAGATTGCCTTAGCTAAAAATAAATTGCTACAATTCGCATTTCAACATAATAAATCTATGACAGCATTATTAGCAATATTGAAGTTTTATTAGTTTACGCTGTCTCGGTTTAGTTATGCTGCTCATTTTTTTACTGTCGCTAATTTCTTGGGTGTGCAGCAATGTTATTGCTTTAATTTTTGGCTTTAGTTTTCAACAGCTAACTTTTGTATTGGCGGTATTTCGATGAGGAAGCCGAAATGTACGTTACCGTTTCTTTCGCGATATGTTATAGGTATAGTTCTATTTTGCATTACACTCGTCGATGTGCCTAACCACCATATCTATGTAATTCATTCCAATCAAAATGCAGCGTTGCATACATTTCTATCAGAAAAATCGGAGTCTTTATCTCTAAAAATGCACATCGGTTCAAATGCATAGAAAAATTATAACCATATCACTGCTTTTTGTTTTGTTTGAATAAATCACTTTTATTTGTGTCAAATTATGAAATTTCGTTCAAGGTTATCGGTAGATTATCACAACATCATTTATTGAATAAACGATTAACGCAGCTTAATTTGAAGGCAAAATGCCGATAATTTGTTGAGTTGTGATATAGCATAATTTCACAAATTATTAGTGAAAAACTATTAAAATTGAAAAGGATAATATTCCCAAATTTATTGGTATATATTTATGTCCAACGTTGTGAAACAGTGTATCGGTCCTGGGAAGTGCGTGTGATGGAAATGTATGTATTCGAGCTTATTAAAACGTGATGTTGTTGTGGTTGGTGGTCATCTTCTGGCGTTATTTGATATTCAACGTAAGCACATGGCTATGTTTTACTCTACACTTTCTCAACTTCCTTTTGTGTCTTGCGTGGATGAACCAGGTTTCGCTGTAATAGAATGAAGCATTTAACACACGCGCTCTGTAAACTAACAATTTTGCCTTCATAGTGAATTTGCGGTTGCCTAAAACATGTGATTTCAAACGGGACAAAATGCCAGCTGCTCCACTAATACGATTATCACCATGGAAGGCTATCCGCAATGATCTAATTAAGATAAGTGAACTGATGTACTTGTAGCCTGAAATTTTTCGATAATGATTATGGAAAGTAAAAACGTCCATTGACATACGACTTTGTACATTTTTATTCAACGAGCATCCTGAACGAATTCACCATATTGTTAATGAATAAAGTAGCAAATGCTGAATTCCACTCTAATTCAGGAATGCAGAGCCAATTCACACTAATACGACAGCGTCGCCGACGTTGGCTGGGGCATGTCTAGAAAATGGAAGATGCTCGCATTTTAAAAGGACTACTGTATGGTTTGTTGAAATCAGGAATTCGACCTTCGGACACCACACGGTACACACACATTTTCAAAAGAGAAATGAAAGCTCTCGACATTGGCCCTAACATTGGTAGAATTTTAATCCTTTCAGATTCGAAGATTCAGTAATTTTATGGAGCACAAAATCACATAGCTTCACAATTACACCATCTCAAATTAAATATAACATTCAGGAAATAGGTATACAATAAACATGTAATGTCAAAGTTATGTCAAGTGTTGTCTAGTTACCATGAATCAATAGCGCGGTGTCGTCAAATCGTTATCAACAAATAAGTATCCAAATTCGAATAAAGTCCTAGCTTGGGAGAAGATGACAAGAGTTTTCGGGTAGGGAATCCAAATACAGACCGTACACCAGTAAAAATAATCGGCGACAGCTGATACGGGAGTGGGGAA
Source organism: Atriophallophorus winterbourni (assembly GCA_013407085.1). Lineage (NCBI taxonomy): Eukaryota > Metazoa > Platyhelminthes > Trematoda > Plagiorchiida > Microphallidae > Atriophallophorus > Atriophallophorus winterbourni. The sequence continues at coordinate 36,459 of JACCGJ010004136.1, read as the reverse complement.
TTTGCAGTGTCGCTTGAGGCTGCTGTATGACGTGAATCACGGTATTCGAATAAGTGTTTTATGGGATGATGTGGAGTATTCAATATTTTGTATGTCAGTATCACATCGCTGCGAAGGCTTGTTTGAAGGGGAATGGGGAGCCTCAGTTTTTGCAATCGTTCCTCGTACGTTAGTTTCCGGAAACCTCTTACTAGTTTGGTTGCGCGATGGTATATTTTGTTAAGCAATAGTATATCCTTTTTTAACCACGGAGTCCAAGCTTCTGATGCATGCTCCATCGTTGGAATTATATAGGATTCATGAGTTGATCACTTTGGAGGGATTGTGTAAACCGTCATCTTTAAGCTTGTCAATAACCAATTCTGCTCTCGACTGCTCACTGTATATCATGCCGTCAGTGTGCAACTGACATTGATTAAACCAAATAGTGCTTATCGCTGCGTGGAAGATTGTTACTACTTAATCGGAATGTTTAGTCTTAAAAACCTTCATGCACCTTCGATGTAAATTCATGATGCACATCGACCAAAGGAGGCCGACGACATTAACCACACAGTCTCAAATGACAATGTAGTCAGGAGTTGAAACTCCCTCACAACAAGTCCACTGTGATGATTAGTATTCTAACGTTCTGTACTTTTTGAATTGAATAAACGTGATCGTCGTTTAGTGAACGAATTCAGTGATTATTCTTTCCTAGCTTTGAGACAACACTTTAGGCTTTGTCTCCAACGTGAGTAGTCGAATGCAAGATATGTTCCCCGCCTATAATCAATGGTTGACAGTTTAAAATTTCCATATTTTTATGCAAATCCATCAACCACACCTTAACCGGTTCCGCACGTGCATGAATTAAGCTCCAGCCAAAGATCAATTTGCTGATTTTAACTCTTTAAAGAATATATCTTTGAAACACAACACTTTTACTTTCGATCGTAGGCAGTGCTGTCGAAATAAAGAGAACATGCTTTATAGACGAGAGAACATCTATAATTTTCAATCTTTCCATCAATTATATGTTCAAATACTTCAAATTTTCCATGCAGCAATGCATTTAACTTCCGTTCGCGTGTTGTGTATCATCATTTTATCATCATGATCATTTGAAAGTTGTTTGAAACAAGGGAGTGAAAATAGAACAAGTTGATTGAAGATCTGTCATACCTCTTAATAAAATCGTTCCCTAACGAGCGATAATGCGAAATATTGAGATTGCTTAAGCGATGTTATCTACTAGTTCGAGCAACAGTGATGATTCTGTGACAACATTTTACATTGTCGCTGATTGTCAGACTGAAACACATCCCTAACAGAAGAGTGCATTATTGACAGAATTTGCTATTCGGAATGAATAATGTTGGCTGCATGCTTGGCAAACATCATGTCACAGATCACTACTTCCCGTACGTTGGTTTGTGTTCTGAGATTGTTTGGATTGCAACGCTTGCTATCACATCGCGTGCATAAGTAGTTGCCTTTTGTTCGCGGACAAAATGCGTGTTTAATCAATAGTCAATAGAAAATCCCCAACCACGTGCTCATATAAACATTTCTTTGGACCTATCTGTGTGTTTCTAGTTTCTGAGGAGCATATGTCAAAGTGGATTGAACGCTTCCTGTTGGTGTGGAAAGGCGTATGGTGGAGTTTCTCCCTGCTCGCCTAGCACGAAATTTCGGCAATAAACAATACATAAGGATGTTTGTTTTCAGCTTTTTGTCTGTATGAATTTCGATTAAGAGGTCCCGGCATGAATCTGTGAACATTTCTAAAAAGTGTGTCACTCTTATTTTTCATTATAAACTTTCATCAATTCACTAACAACATTTGACGGCTGCTTAGCGCACATCTCGGCGGATGAGATCTTATCATCTGTATCAACTCGTCATTAAGAAACCGAGAATATGCACTGGTTCTATGAGCTTGATCGACCTTTGTGATTGTTCACAATCAATTTCTAACAAAACCTAGGTGATTCAATAAAGTTGACCGTGCCAATACATGAAAAACCTTAGCGTTGAGCGGCAATTTATTGCTGTTAAATGTCGCACGAAGACTGATCTCATTGTAACCCATGTTGACCGCTGATTCAATAAACTGATGTTAACTCGAGTGTAAGATTGATATTGCGTTCGATAGATTGTTTATGTAAAAAGAGACATGTTGGAACAGTTATATTTTAGAAACAATCTTTGGCAATTACATTTTATAAAAGTAAGATTAATCACGATATACATGTCTGTTGTGTAATCAAATGCCGCGAAAAAATATCAAACATTTTGATTATTACCCAGATATTGTTCTCTCCGCTCTTATATTCCTTCTTGGTCTGTCATGCTTGTGCAGGATCTCGGAATTTATACTCAAACGTTGTAATTTAATGTACCGTATCGACAAAGAACAAAAGAAGAGTTTGTCTTCGAATTTCGAAAATTACAGTCTGCCATGCAAATTACTCAAAGTTTTTCGGGAGATTGTTCACCATGTTGATATGTGTACGGACCACACTCGAGCGAAACATATAAGCATTTCGGCGCCAAGATTATCGACAGTCTGCCGTTTGGATGCATCAAGGTAAGCTTCATTTCTGTGAGGTCTCTTGACGTTCTTACTACTAGGCAAAGAATGGTTTAATAATTTTCATCCACTACTAATTCATATCAACGTTTGTAGACATTTAAAGCAATTTTTCATTTACAACTATCCAGAAACTTTGTGACAAACAGATTTTGTCAACGGTCACCACCTGATGACTACAAACACCCAGAAGCCTATTATGGGGTGAAAGTACCGGTTTTTGTCTGCACCAGAACAAAATGGATATTTGTACCAAATTTTCTAAAGCAAACGTGTTTTTCCTTATAAACACACGCTAGACATTGTTTTCAAAAATCATTTTGTTTCATAAAATCGAAGTACCAAAAATACTCTCACCGATATTTCTCACCAAGTGCAACACGGCATAATCAAATGTCAATGTTCCTCGAACATATTAAATGTTGCCGCCCACAAAGTTTGTTTATGGATGGGTATTTAGTACTGCCGCAATGGTTTGAACAGATAATAGAATGTTATTTTTTGCACAGTGGACACCCACTTATTGAATATTTTAACTAAGGTAAACCTTGAATAGTTACGAACAAAGCCTTTGCTGTTCGTGCACTAGCTGGCGACATAAGAATCTCATAGTTCCCATCACTTAACAGAATCCTATGAAAAAAAATCATATATTAACAGCAAATTCATTCGAATAACTATTCTGAGAAATAAAATAATCAGATACAGATCCCTCGTTTTCAGTTTGCCCGACCGCTAGATAAAAAAATGGCAACATTTTTAATCAAAATATATAAAATTTCAATCTCGATACATCGTGGACTGTTAAATAAAAGAGAGAATAATGATTGCACATTTTACACGGAATGCTCCATAGTATTGACCACATTTTCCGTCGTCTGCGGTGCTGCCGAAATAATATTTATTCCAACATCTTCCGTCAAAGTGAGGATGGGGTACACAACTGGGCCCAGCAACGTGAATGATTGAGTGATATGTTGTGGCAATTCCATCGCATGCTCCATCGGCTTGTCGTGAACCACAACGGTGAAGGTTTCGTTATATCTTTCACGTAAATGCCCTTCCAAACTTTCGGAGAATGTCGGAATAATTATTGTTCTTCCCGGTTGGAAAGCTTCTTCAACCGATGACTCTGAGTTTGGTGACAGATTTTCACCGAGATTCGAAATGCTGACAGTTGGAGATTTACGAAAACAAATTCCCTGGCAATTATCGGGCGCACGATGCATGCATTCTCGCATCCTGATTGTGTTTTCATTCTCTTTGCGGATGAGTGACTTTGAGTGTTTGTTTGAAGAGGCCACTCGTTTTTTATAACACAATAAACCGAATAATAACAAAGCAAAGCTGGATAAACCTAGACAAACCGCACAGACAATGATAAACATAGACACGTTTTCATGATCCCAGGAAATCGGTTTATGGTATTTGGTGACTGAATGTTCATATGTGATTTTTGTGTGATTATTGTGTGGTGTATTCGGGTTGACAATTTGGATAAGGAACACGTTTGATACTGGAGGTCCTTCATCAATGAATAAATTGTACGTGACAAGTTCCTCATATAAATAACTTTTACTGCTGGGTAAAATGTTCGATGAATATGTTTCAAACTGAATATTTCCTGATAAAATTTCATGAAGGGTAAGGTTGACTTCTGTCGATAGCAAGCCGTCAGGGTATATCGAAGAAGTAAGTACCATATTTCGGGAGCGAAATCTTCCTGTTCGAAGTCGAGCACCCATTGGAAATGAGAAAATTGCACTTTTGGGAGCATGTTGAACCAATTGGCGTTCACTGGAAACAATTGCTGTAGAATTTAACTGCAAAAGTGTGTTCGGGTGTGTGACCAAGTGACGAAACGAGACGAGAGGTCGAACGCGAACACACAACTGAAACTCATTAGACAGCGAATCAGTTTTATTCGATATCCGGTTAGCGATCGATGGAAATGAAATGGAGCGAATGATTGGGTTCCTAATTTGGTTTAACTCTCCAATTGTGGCTCGAACGATAAAGCAATCCGGTTTTTCATTCATTTTGATGTGCTCATAAAACAACCGTCTGAATTGTAAATCATTGTTACAGAATTGAGAAACTGGTACGGTGTCGTATAATAGTTGACTAACATTTGAATTCTCAATGATTTCGTAACAAATATCGTGTTTTACCATTCCGTAATCAGCATATTTTTCCCCAACCAGACGAACATTGATCATTTCGTTGTCTACATTAGCCAAGCGTGATCCTTGTGTTAATGTTATTTCTGACGAAAAAATGACCAATTTGCTCGGTTTTACATCAATTATGATTGAATGTTTCACTTGCGAATAGAACACTGTGAATAATTCGAGAAGCGACGATTTAAGTGGATTGAAATACGACTGATAGACCAATGTCCGAGAGTGCAATTGAGTGACCGAAAATGTGCAAGATGAAGGGCAAAATTCTTTGGACGTTCCACCTTCCAGCGTTTGCTTCATGAAATAAAGGTTCCCAAACTTTATTTCCGAAGATATGGTGATATTCAAGTATGCTGTGGCGAAAGGTTCCATCTGAGGAAGCAAATGGTTTATCTGCAAATAGAGAAATTCCCCAGCTAAGAGTTCAAAGTTGCTGGTTATCCTGCGGATATTTGCATCGACTGAATAATTGTTTTCAATTACTTGTGACTGAAGAATTATTGGCAGTTGAATGCTACAAGTTGGATGGTCGCAGGTTCTGTTCCCGATTCCAAACTTGAAAAAATAATGAAGAAAAACCCAAAGGTTAAACACATAAAATAGATGGATTATTTTATAACATGCTCATTGAATATTATGTTGAATCATGCGTACATCGGTTCTCTTGTAATATTTGATGCATATTCTAGTTTTAGGCGACGATTTAGTGCGTTAAAACAAACGATTTCAAATCCGGTTAACCTGAAGTGAGAGCCATCTGTTTTGCAAACAAAAATAGATATATATCATGAGATTTATGTGAGATTCTATTATGCTTTTGAAGCCTTTTTTGAAGCGGTACCAAATGACAATTTTTCTGTGGTCTGATATAAAGCAAAGCTTAAATTAAAAATTAAAAACTTTGTTTCATTTGTATGAGTATCTAGATGTTCAATATTTGGTAGACGCTCAACATTTTCAAGTGCATGTGGTAAAACCGTTAAACGAGGATAAGTGCTCTAACCACTTTTCATCTGCTGAGTTTTGTCAACAATCGGATTACCAGATACAGACCTGTGAGCCAGTTTACATTTGTTTGAATCAATGGCCCTCTTTATCCCATTATACGTACCGTGAAAATTTTCAGTTTTTGCAGCTTTGTGGATACTGAGGCTAATTTCAATCTAACAGTCATGCGCACATCTTCTTGCAGTCTGTTAGACCTCATTTCTAACTGCGCTTAGAAGTCGTATCTTTTTATTTGTTGGCATACCTTTGAACATCAAGAATGCTGACCGTTTCCCGTTCAACACAGCATTTATATCAGATGCTTTTGCTTTGAACCAGTCGATCGTTCGAGCATTCTTCAAACCGTAATTTGAAAGTGCGACTCGGCAAATGCAGCTTTTTAGTGATTCCCATCTTGACTAGGATCAGCCCAGCTTTGGGCGGGTGGAATCTGTCTAATGAGACCTGAAAATCTCTTCCACTCTCGGAAGCATCCCACACGCGCAGCTCTACGCAAATCGATTCATTGCATTTAACCAGTATCTTCTGCTTCCCGCATTATTATCCATAGATTCGAAATGGAGTGACATATCCATTGGTAATTTGATATGTATGCCAGGGCAGTTCATTATGGAGAACTAGCTGTTGCCCATGCAGCAAGTGCTCCCTTTTCACGACATCACTGGAATAAAAATATCATTAGCATAATCACTAAGCTACTTCAGGAGATTTAACCGCTACTTAAATGCATTGTGTAGCAGAAACATAAAGGCATAAAGTTTCGATACATAAACCAACAAACCTTGAATATGATCCTATCGATTGTAACGCCGGATTTGAAGTTTTTGTACAAAATTGTCGGGGAAAAATCCGGATGAAGTACGAGGCGAGTGTTTTTAGCCAAGGTAGGTTTCTTTCCGTTTATTTGTAAAATCCCGTTGAGCGGAAGGTGCGTGATTTCCAAGAATGCGTTTCCCGTTCTGTTGATCTACAATGTGGAATTTCAGTTAGAAATAGATTCTTAAAGACGAACATTTAATGTGGTATTTACTTATTGGTGGGAAAATCTATTAGTTGCTTTGGTTCAGAAAAGAATTATGCTAGTACTTACTCTGGTAAGAAACAATAGCATCGAGCCTTGCTTCTAACAGAATCGGAGAATTCTGACATATGATAGAAAAGCACTTACTGAGGCATACATAACTTGTATTGTTGCATTCAATTAAACGTGAGACATAGGGCGCTTATTTAGTGGCGTATGATAAATATTATGAAATTTACGAAATGAGAGATGTGACAAACGAAGAATTACCAATGCCACGTTAGAAATATCCTCTTATTTTCACCATAGAGAAAAAGGAGCTTATTCGTGTGAATTGCGATCGCAATCATTAGAACGAGTGCACTGCACTTGAAACAAAATTCTAATGTTTCTTTCTATGGTAAAAAATGTCAACCAAACCGTAGCGAAACGTTTTAGTTTACTTAAAACAATCAAAAGTACCTTATGTATTGATCGAAGCAGCTCAGATGGATCGATGTTATCTCGTCCGATTTGCACTAGGCCTCCGTGAGGTGAAAACACAGGAGACATGCGAATCAAACGGTGGACGTTCCATCGGGTCACGTATTCGAACGATATCAAAATATGTAAATCTATCAGCAAGCTGTTCAAAGACAGCGAAACTTGTAATTCTGTTAGAGCCATTGACACATTGATGATTAGTTTCTCCTTTGCGCTGTGATTCAAGTGCAAGTCTGAAGCAGATGCTTCGAGTTGATAGAAAATTTGGCCATTGTTGATCATATTCTGAAATTCAATTGAAAGTTATTAGCCAATTAAGAGAAATTGATTCGCATTAATCAAGGAACAAAACCCAGTGAGTATCGCGCGACCTCGTCCGCGAAGACAGATTCATACCTGTAGAACTCTAATCAGATGTAGAATGTCTTTGTTTATCAATGAAATTGTTTTTAATTCCCTGAGAGGAAAACCTTAAAACGATTCTAGATTCAAGACAATGGAATTGAGAATTGAAATGGTAGTATCTTCACATTATTTTCTTGATCCCTGCTTTGTAATCTAATGTCATATCAAGCGAATACTTTTTATATAATTCTGTCATTGTTAATGAATACACTGGACTGAAACGAAACATGTTGTATATCATTTGGCGATTTCTTTGCATTGCAAACTTCTCAAAATAACGAGAGTTTGGATCGGTATTTGTCATTGAGAATACGAACTACTGCGCATGTCGTTGTTTTCGAAGAAACATGTCAAACTCAATCAAACGAAAATGATTATTTAGATGTGGCTCATCGTTCAAGGCGTATTAGGAAGAATGAGAAATGGTTATCAGATTGTGGATTCATGCACAATTACGGGTAAATTGGATAGATTTACATACACAATGGAGTAAGGAATTTAAAGCATGAAGCAAAACCGGAAAGAAAGCTAGACGCATACACGTTATCTAAGCATCATCCCACCGAACTTGCCCCGGACTAACGTTTCAAGAATGCTTGGCCTCAATAAAAGTTCTAGGGTTTTTCAAGACTCGGTATAGTTAATTGTTTCAAAATATAATTCTCGTTTAATCTTATGTTAATTAGTGTCGTAATGGACACCATGGTGTTCAAATACCAAAACACAAAGTGAAGCCTGGACCTTAAAACGCCTGGAGTTTAACATAAAATCATATTGTTTAATCCCCTCAGCCTCTTCAAAGTCAAACATTAATTGCGATCTGCCGTTGTTATCAAGGCTCGATAAGCCAATCCAGTTGACTCCAAATGATGAATTCAAACAGCCCTAAGTTGTTAGTAGACAGGAAACGCCAGGCGTAAACATAGAAACTCTTTGAATGCATTCAATTTATTGTTTTAATGTAAATCTATCCCAATAAGTGTAAATAATATAATACATGCTTTAAAATGTGTGAGTTATAACTTCGTTCATAACTCAACAATGTGTGAAAGCTCAAATTCATCTCTAACTCCTACGCTACCTTTTTTAACAATAAAATATTTCAACGGATACGAAGAGATTACTAAAGTTCAAGTTTGAAATGGTCGTAAATTGCCGATACAATGATAAATGATCAAGATTCACTAAACTTGGGGTTACTAGATTAATCAATGTACTATGAAACTGATAGTAGAAGGCGATTGTAGGCGCACATTTTAGAACTGGTCATTTGTAGCGATTAGATTGGCAAACGTAAAACCACCCTGCCATCGTTTAATCAAACATCGGTTGTTCTAATCTTGCATTCAAGTGAATTTCAACTACCCCCATTGTTATTGGCCTCCTTCGGTTGATGTCGACCATGGATGAACACAATAGCATGAATTTTCATGTTCTACAGCTTTTCGAATAATTAAACTGTCCGATTTGGGAGGAACAATCTCTCCCGAAGCGCTAGCAACTATAGGCAGAACTCGGTCGATCGGCGTCAGTTGCACACAGTCGGTGTGATCTGCGTTTAGCAAACAAGACTAGTATCTGCTCCTCCACAGATTGCAGATGACGCTTTACACAATGACTTCAATGTGATTGGTCAAGAATAAGTTCTTGCAACCTTGAGGGGGTCAATGTTAAGAGTTTTCATATCTCATTTGCAAACGTCTTTGTACCACAAGTACTGTCAACCCAATGGTCTACTTCCTAATTGCAACTCACCATAGAGTAGATCTTTCGGAATACGACCATTTTTTATTCTGCAGACGTGGCCAAGCCATTGCGGGCGGCGCTGTCTTAATAGGGTGAAAATGCTCTGAAGACCAGCCTTTGAATGCACTTCAGAATTAATCACTTTGTTCATCTACGATATATTCAAGATACGACGGATGCTTCGTAAATGGAAAGCATTCAGCTTTCGTTAATGTCTTACGTGGGTTGTTCAGGTTTCACTGCCGTAAAATAATACATTTAGTACTCACGCGCTCTATACCATCATCTTTGTCTTTACAGTCAATTTACGGTTACCCCAAACACGAGAGTTCAATCGGGACAAAATGACAGCTGCTCTGACAATCCGCTTATCAATTTCCGTGTCTAGCGAGAGATTGTCCGCAATGATTGAACCAGGATATGTGAAATGATGTACTGGTTGAAGCTGACAGTCTGTTTGGACCAATGGCTCTCTTGTTTAAGTACCCCTATGCTTCACATTTTACACATTTAACACGAAACCGGGGTATGTGTTTAATGAAAATGCATGCAAACGAGCATATTTCCATAATCATGGTTTTGAACCCTATCGGCGTGTTTGGGTACGCGTGATTGTACATGTTGGCCGTACCAACCAACAAGGGCATAAAAGTGTAGCATGCTAAATCTGACGAGTTTTAAATCAATTATTCGTTTCCCGACGACTTATATGAAGCTTAATCTTAATGCTTAGTTTGTTTTCATACACATTCATTTTACTTTTCGCCGTCCTATGGTTATTGTTAAGCTTCATGCTTTTAAAACAAGTAAACAGTTTAAATTACCTTGAATTACGTTCAATCTGATGTATAATAAAAGTATGAAACATTTGTTTTGGTAACCTTCACAGAATTGCATAGTTATTATGTTTCTTAGAAATCTGCAACTTAAGAATACCGACCTGAGTAAACCACGAAACTTTCACTGAATTCGACTTTGAATCCGAATCTGATTTTGTATGGTTGCGCTTGCGGAAAATGCCGCCGAATTCTGGTGTCTTTAGAATGGTGTAGTGGACAGAGAGCTTCGAAATCGCCGACTGGCAGCATATGGAACCAACATTGGAATGGGCACTTGTTTTCATGTTCATATTAACCACACAGTCGGAAGCGATATTGAATTGAGCATGGGATGTGTCGACTAACTGCGTCTCTAAATGCCATCGTGCAATATCTTCTGGGCTAGATGGGGTGAGCGAATTGATAAGACAAGATATGATCAGGGATGTTGAAGAAATCGATTACGGTGGGGGAGTTTGGAATAAAATAGGTACAAGTTTTGTCTAAATGCTAGTATTTGGTTACAAGTTAAACGTTAAAATAATGTATAACGAATTTGAGCTATATGACGAGAAATACACTCTGTGAATCCTATATAATTCTTAACAAAACTGAATTGAAATACATAACTTTCTTTCTAAAGTATGACAACATTCAATTCAATTCAATTCAATTTTAATGGTCTAAAAAGCATATAGCTTTACAAAAAACCACAGAATAATATGCCAACAACGAATAATATAACAAGCAAAAATGGGATTAGGTTGCTTACTGAGCAGTTCAAGAATCAATTAAAAATCCAAAGGGCAGAAATTGTTTTCGATTGGTGGGATAACAAATGTAGATGCATGGTGTTAAGATGTATAGGTTTCTTCGATGCACGGGTTTAGGGTCAAAAAGGCATCGAGGCTTTTCTTGAAAGTTTTCTGATTTAGTGAGTTTACAACATAACCTGACAGATTGTTCCAAATAAAACAAACTCGCACAGCAAACAATGTCGTCTGCAGTTGAGTCTCGAGTGAGGGACAGTTTGAAAAATGTGTGAGCTCTTGTATTACGCGAGCTCCGTAGATTCAATAAGCATTGTTAAGGGTGATTTTCGGTATTCAAAATATTGTAAACCAGAATCAAATCCCCTCGGAGACGAAGACGTGGATAATCAAATAAATTTAGCGTTTTGATTCGCTCATTGTATGGTTTCCGGCTGAGTCCGGTGACAAGTTTGGTAGCTCGATGATATATTCTTTGCAAAGTCGCAAGATCTTTTTTAAGCCATGGCCACCATGTTTGAACTGCATATTCCATCGTGGGTCTGATGTACGTATTTCTAATGCAGGGAATTGTCTGTTTTGAGAACCCACCAAAAATTCTCTTCAGGAGTGACAATTTGTGTGATGTTTTGCGATAGACGTATTTGCAGTGGCTCGACATCCTTAGGGTGTTGCTTAATAGGGATGTGTTGATTCTATAGATAATTCCTTATTATAAAAGCATTGGATCTGTTAAAGTGATTGATACTGTTTAAGAGAACAAAACAAAATTTATTTCATCCCTAACCCGTGTCCTGGATGTTACCCACTAATAAAATGAACTATCAGCTAGAAAAATAACAGCTTCAATGTGCCAACATTGTTTTTATTCATGTCAACGAAACGCTCGTATAAAGTGATTTTGTTGAGTCTGCTTGATGAATTTAAGCAGCATCAAAACGGTTGTGGTTTGTGAACGCAGTGAATGCGTTATTTATATTCTATTTGATTCGTTTTACGGAGGTAGGCTTGAGTTATTCGAACGCCTTACTTCCGGGGAGCGGCTTAATTGAGATGCTATTCCCATTTGACGAGTAAACGAAACTGGTAGTAAAGTGTACCAAGATGTATATATTGAAAATGTATCAGGTTGTCGAAATTAAATTGCGCTTGAAATGCTACTCAGTTCAGAATGCTGAAATATCCATTTTCAGAATAAACTAGTTTTCAATGAACTAGTTGGTATGATTAATGTCTCACAGTAAATATCTTTGTGGTAAATGATAAAATGAAACTAACTGTTAATCTTGGAACTAGATTATTATCAACAAATTCACTCAAGTCGCCCGTTCACATGTTCAATCATAAGTTGAATGCAGGTTTAATAACCGAATATTTTGTGCCTGATTTTTAATTCAGCGTAGCGAGCAAAATTTCCTTTACGTATAACAATGGTTTACTTCATTTCAATGCTGAATGTATTTTATGCATCTGTTAAATCAGAAATCGTTCGATTGCTCACGGAAGCACTTTTAATGTAAGTTAATAATGTAGCGAGTGTCAAATTTGGACATATATGGACTTAACTAGGATAAAAAGCACATTGAAACAGCTCACATTGTAGGAAACACTCGCAATGGGTTATTGTGAGACACTTGCAGTGTAACGTTGCGCACCACAAAACGGTAGAGATGCGGACCACTTTTGGCCAGGCCGGATATCAGATAAAAATCGAAACCACATGCATCTTCGTTTCTCTGATCTGAAAGGGAGACCATCAGCACAAGAGCGTTGATCAGTGACCAATACAATCTTTGTAGATGCACATTTGTTCATTTTAGAATTGCATTATGAACAAAATAATGTAGATCTAAAAGTACTTTTTAGGTCAATGAAGTAGATGAATGATTTTCCTTATTTCATAGAATGTATTAAAATTCACGCAGAAATTTTCGTTATTAATTCTACAACGTATAATAATTGCAAGCCTGGTAAATATTAGGACCATGGCGGTTAAAGTTTATTGTAAAATTGTATACAAGATTCCAATTTTATTCAGAAGGAAGTCTGACTGGGATAGAAGTAAGCAACGCTATACTAAATTAAGAATTAATGCACAATAGCTAAAACTTAAATAAGAAGACATTAATGAAAGGCACACGAAACGTATATAGCAAGCAAACAGAAATCGTGACAATTATGAAGACAGGGATACAGGAAAAAGCAAACTTTTTACTGTTTATTGATTACACGTGAAAAATCGAATGCACTGTTCGCGATTTTCATAAGGATGTCTGTGGTGTTGATTCCGTGCATCCACGCCATATATATTATGAAACATTCCAAGAGTGGTGTTAGGATCGTTATCTCCAAAATATTCATGCTCCTGTTATTCTCTTAATTAACGGACTATCTTTCGATCGTCCCATTTGACTCATCACTCCTTCGACTGTGACACACTTTGTCTTGTATGTCTGTATCAATATAATTTCATTGAAGAATCTCATCTTAATTCAGAAGTGTTTGACCATATTTACTCTCACTACCTCCATCTACATATTAAACAAACAAAACACTGAAACCAAGATTACTATAGAGTTTCAAGTTGTGTGGATCGTTGGTATTTGCCAAAATTTCAAACTCTCAATGGACAAATTAGACTTAAAATATGGTGTTAAAATTAAAGATTGTCGAATTAATAGTTTCGCAGCTGCTATTCCTTGTGTACATAGTTTACTCTTTTTAATAAATCATTATGTAGGGGACTAATTTGAGTTTTTTTCGTAAATTAGTCCGAGACCTAATATAAAATACGCCATGAGAGGTCGTGTTAGAGCACCCTATTACAATGAGCCTATTAATACAAATCTTGGTCCTTTATAAAAACGCGTAACTACCTGAAATGGCTCCATGAAAAATGTAAATTCTAGCTCTCGAGGTCAGCCGAAAAGGGGTATTGACCCCAGCTGCTGGATAGAAGTTTTGAACATCGAGTCGTGCCCCCAAACATCATCATGTTGTACTATAAAGCCACGCATAATCAGCCCTAATCGAACCAAACTTAAAGTATACAATCAAATAGTCTCCAAAGGTATCAACATAAAGTTCTCATCTATTGTGATTCATTGGGAATTTTCAGGTTTAATTATTTAATTTAGCTATCTCACACTACATAATCGTAATCCTCATCGGTACGAAGTGACTAAGGACTAATTACCACTTAAACACAACATACAACACAGCGCAGAACAAAAGCCTTGATTAAGCAAACAAATATTTACCATGTGATCTATTGTTAGTATTGTTTGGAATATTTGTAGCTCCGGTCGTTGTTGTAGCATACTTGAATTTGTTCTCCGAGCTTGTTGAGTTTGCATCGGACGTTTCGTTGCCAGACTAGGCAACATCTTCAGCGATTGTTGGCAAATTGGACTGATCGAAGTGGCCACTGACGATGGTATTTTGGCCCGGACCGAACACTGTGCACGTGTGATCGCATTGATGTTGAATGATTGACTGCCTTTGGTTCTTTCGTCGGTCGTCGAGCCGTGAGTAGATGTTCGTCCAAGCTTTCACGAAAAGCAGCCAATCAATCAATCCTATCACATGCGATCACGTGACCAGTGGTCGGCCGGCCAAATACCATCGTCAGTGCCACTTCGAGCAGTCAATTTGCCAACAATCGCTGAAGATGTTGCCTAGTCTGGCAACGAAACGTCCGATGCAAACTCAACAAGCTCGGAGAACAAATTCACGAAAGCTACATGTGATCTATTGACCAATAAAGTCAGGATAAACCATTCACCAACTTGATATATAGTCGTCGTTTACTTTAAATAAACTGCGGTCTGAACTTCGAAGATTACGGCCAGGTTAAAACAACGAACAATATGACCAGCTGAGGAAAACGAGGACTAAAATGAGTAAATCACAGATATTGGGGAACAAACCAATGTGGTGATGGAAAACAATCGCTTTCCGGTCGATCTCTGCTTGTTTAAATCTTGTAATAGGAAATCCGGGTTTGCTCGAGGCAGATAGGTAGCCTGAATAAACAGCGTTGATACGATATTCGATCTGCCCTGGAAAAAATCATTGATGATAAACAAAGTTATACTTGAATGCAAATGTAACATAACATGTAACGTATAACGAACCACGGTGCTCAAACACAGAATCACATAGTGATTTCTAGTCAAGCATTCAATGGTGCTCATGGATAACCAAAGCGATGTGTTGTTGTGCGGAGGATGTGAGCAACACATTGCGTTAAACATTGAAGATTTTGTATGTCCAATAACATGAATGCATCGATTTACATTTATATGAGTTGTCGAGATAATGTGGAGTAATTTTCAAAATAAATACTACTAGATATTTTCCTTCTAATGTTTTGCAGGTTAGATAAATAACAACATTTACTTACTTTTAGTAACGTTTCGTTTCTGACAGTTTAGATTCGTCACACCAAGGGTGTCCCACTCTTGGATCAGATTTGTACGACCAGCTTGTTCAATCACGTTTCCAAACACAAGTATAATTAAACCCATAACCATGAACCAAAATGCTCATTTGTATGCATTTCCATCATTTCGTCGTTAAACCCTAATACACATGTGTTTAATAGAAGTTATTGAACTAGCTGGTCGTACCAACCTTACCCATCAGTGGCATACAAACGCAACTTGTTTACATTTCCTCCACTGTTTCAAGCGCATGCGGATCTTGATCTTTCTGTCCCTACATAAGGAGTGCAAACAGCACGAAACCCGTCGTGCCGTGCGTTGGTGGTGGAAATGCATGCAAACGAGCAATCTGGTTCCTTAATTTTTTATTTGGCGCACAGATGCCAGCGACATCCGCTGACCATCTTCTTGCGTAATCAGTGTGCATATTCGAGGTCATGCATGTCAATGCATATATTCATCATGTTGTTTATTCCCTCAATATCTTGTCGGTGGATGTATGAAATTTGTCCACTGACCAATGAGCCTGCTTGCGTAGGCCGTGTGTGCATTAGGGATGAGGCAGGTTGATCCTCACCCGCATCAGAACCGGTAGCCAAATCGTATAGATAGCCGCCGCAGCTACCTTGTTGACAGCATTCACTCCAGCCTTTGTTATTTCATTCAAATCAGCGTGGACTCTTTCCCTATAAGATTTCACACCCCGTTTAATCGCCTCTACGTTAGCAAGATCCAATCTGTGACCCTGCCAAGCACGTGTACAACTGGGGTAGAATGCTGGATCGATTATTGAAATTAACTAGAATTGCAAAGTTGATTTCCGATTAGTTTTCTATGTTCGTTCATCCTAGAGAAACACGTATTCAATATAAACACCCGCGCAAACATGACATTTGATTATTTATAAAATTAAGATGTTTTATCGTTGAGGTGCAGTAATACGGATCGGAGCGTTCTACCTCGTTCATATTTTACTAGTATACCTCCTTTATTCATGTGAAATTATTATTATATAGACATCTTGGAATTCGTGTTGAAACATTTTCTCTCCATATGATTGACTGTTTAATATATATTTCTCACGGACACTCCGCTTATTAGGATTATTAGGATTAGGATTAGGATAATTTCCTATTTTGGAAGTGAATTGTGCAATGTAATCGAGTGCTCTCACGAGCTTTCGAGTCATATATAATGCATCACCCTTCGGCACAAAAAGGAGCGAAATGCCTTACAACGACTGGGTTTTTGAAAAGTTATTTGAGAACAGTTTGAGCAACAACATTTTCGAAAACAGGCGCAGATGAACAACGTCAGTCACTATTGAGTGATGTGCCATTTCTCAACGTCGGTAAAACGAGTCCGAAGAGGTGATCGTTTGAAGTGACCGTTTGGCGCGAAGCCTATTGATAAATTAAATCAAAGTGACAACGGGTGCAGTCATGTTGATGACGGTGTTATGGGAACGATATTCGGCAATATAAAATGTGCATGTGTTTCAATATTTGTCATCGGCGTAATAAACACATTTGACCAATTGCTATTCTCTTGTGTTCTGGGATTTCTTGGTGAACTTGATAAACGTTGGATGAATCAACCCCATGGTTGTAATGGGACTCGAAACCTTGGGATAACGTGATCAATGTAGCGTCAAGTGTCCTTGAAGCTAACGTAAACAAGGTAATAGACGTTGGGTCAGGAAACACTGTTTTTCATTGATTGACCTAACGCGATAATCACATTGTCTACTCAACTCCATAAGATTTCAGCCCATACCCAATAATCGCTCAAAACTATGTCGACATGCAGAGCGTATCTATTTTGACGGTCATTAATCTCCTTTTAATTTGGTATAGAATCTCAAAATTAGTTTTGTTTTAGTTATAGAAGTCAATCCTAACCGCGTTTGAATTGATAATGCTGTGCACTCCACGATAGTTAAAGGTAATGGCGACTTTCTTCATAAAATTCCAAAAAAATAATGTACTAGTGCTCGATAACCATTCAAAGTTTTTTTAATGGTCCAAAAAGTATATGGTTTAGGTAAAATCCTTGAAAGCAAACACCATTGACTAATTTCACTTGAAACAATTATCATACGCATTTATTTCAAACCCGGAATAGCTTTTAATAAATATTTTACGCACATATTGAGTCTGAAGCAAATTATTTCTTTTTCTCCTAATATGACATTTAACCGCTGATAATTTATTTGAACTATTTTTTCGAGTGCTGAGTGTCGAGAAGTTATCCTTAAAATGTTTTATCGTTGATATGCCGTTTCACCAGTTGAGTGGGTTCCATTTAAACGCATGGCCAATGAAAAACGCAATATGCTCATAGATCACCAAGATACCTTTCGTTTGCTTTTAAGAACAAAGCATAAAGCGAGTTATTTATTCCATGGCGTGACATGGCATTTGGAAAACGGACCATGTGCAGAAATGTTTGCCCCAGTTGTGCATCGAACACTCCGGATGAAAACCGAATTTTCAAAGAAAAACTGTTTGTTTTGATATTGAAAATTAAATTGTAAATTATGATCAAATTTTGCCAAAATGCATACCACCATCACCCTTGAGATTTCCTTCTGTTGCTTGAATACAATCTTTGAGAATATAGGTGTAGGAACCGAAAATGATATCTTGAGTATAGTTTCGTGACATGGTCAAACGATCGATCCTATTTGAAGAAGTAAATTTGAGAAGAAGAGGTTGTTTTGTTGTCATGTTGCGAATAACATCAAGCGCGGACACCTGAAAAGATTTATGAACATTTTAATAATGATGAGGGATTAGAGAAATATTTTATAAAATCAATCATGAGGAGAAAAAAAAAGTTCAGTGATAAATGCGAAGAATTGGAGTTTGGTGGCTTCATATCTTAATAATTCGTAACAACTGTGTTATACGTGACCTTGACAACTTTTTCCGTTAGCGCGTAGAGTGCGACTGCTCTTCCAAACTGTTGTACACTTTTTGGATACCGCGATGAAATCTTGACTGTCATGTGTGTTTTCTACTACCGTCGTGGGACGTTATTGTAGCATTCAGTCTACTACAAATTGGTGAGCCCTGTATACATACATCCTTGGTGTATTTTTCCGGTACGTCAATTTTTCCCGATTTAAATCGGAGTTATTTTTTCAGGTATTTTTTACCTCGTATTTTGGTGCATTTTTACATCTTTTTCTCCTAACGAGATTTAAATAGACTTTATTTTTTCATTTATTTTTTCACCTCGTATTTTGGTGAATTTTTGCATCTTTTTCTCCTAACCAGTTTCAGCAGTTAGACATTTTCTTTTGCCTTATCATGTTTAGCATGTGTGTTCATACCGGTACGCGGCGCAGACCTGGCTGCCTCCGAAAGTGACCGCTACCGTAGAGTCAAGCAGGCCGTGATTTCCCGCATGGTTCCGTCTGAACGATCTAGGCTACAACAGCTGTAAGTTACCGGCAAAAAGCCATCTAACAGACTAATGGAGAAGCTCCGTCTCTCTATTCGTATTGAAGGAACCATGGCTCCAGCGACTCTTTAAGTACGTCCAAGCCATATTGATTGTTGCAAAACATACCCCGGTATCTGAGCTAGCGGAAATGGCGGACAGCATTGCAGAACGCATCCATTCCCAGCCAGCAGATGCGCATATTTTCACAGTGAATACAGGACGATCACGCGCATTGAGTAATCAAAGTCGAAGGATATGCAGACTAACTGGCTGAGGTTTCAACTTTACGCCCACTTACTCGTATGCCACGATCAAGCACATATCCCGCCAACGCTCGAGTAGACATACTCGGTTACCCATTTGCCAGATACACCGGAAATACAATGATGGCGCATGACGTTGCATTAAATGTTGCTACTGTCGCACGTCGCAAGCGACAACTACCGTCGTCAGCCCAAAACAGTCACGTCATCTTTTCTTCATCCAAAATAGGTGTTTTGACTACGATATGTGGTAGACATCGGAAAAAGTGAGTGTACTGCTTGTAGACCCCTGAGCAACTGCCCTATAAACAACCTACCGTCAACTCTACTTGACCCTTGATTTAGGATTGGGACGAAAATTTCAATGTATTTTGACGATCGCTGCGCTTTTATTTGCAATCCTGGGCGTTGAAGTCTTACACGCGTTCGTCATTCTTGCCGATTCTCGGCGCTCGCAGCTAATAGATAGGACTACTCTTCTAGCCGTTCTTGGTTTCCCGAGCAGAGAAACAAGGAATTCCCCGGTTTTGAGTTTTGGTGATGTAGAACCATGCTATGAAAAGTTGTTCTCGGAATATCCGACCTTGCTGCAATCATCATCTACTGGTCTACCGGCGGTCAACATACCAGTAGAAAATCAAATTACCGCCAGCGGTCCCCGGTTTACGGACGACCGAGACGATTACCGCCAAAATGTTGCGGATCGCCCGTAAGGAATTTCAGCCTATGCTAGAATCAGGCATTATAATTTCATCTAATATACCCTGGTCCTCTCCCATATGGCTCAGAAGAAAAACCTGAACGATTGGCGCCCGTGTGGCGATTACAGTAGGCTGAACGAGGCGATGAAACCCGATAGGTACCCCATTCCGCATATTCAAGACTTGAGAACAAGTATCCAAGTGTGTACCTTTTTCAGTAAGGTGGACCTTGTTCGGGTATAAAACCAAATGCCAGTAGCCAAAGTAGACATCCCGAAGGCGGTCATTACCACGCCGTTTGGACTCCACGAGTTTGTGCGTATGCCTTCCAACGATTTATGGATCAGGTTTGCAGAGGCTTCGATTTTGCATACGTCTAACTTGATGATGTATTAGTCGCTAACACCTCAGAGTAAGACCACATTCGTCACCTTGCTGCGCTTTTCGATCGTTCATCCAGTAATGGTGTTACTATCAACGCGACCAAGTGTAGTTTCAATCAGACCACAATCTATTTCCTATGTCACATACTCTCGGCTTCAGTTATCGAACCACTGTAAGAAAACAGGAACAATCCTAAACTTCCCAGAACCCACCAGATTCAAGGAACTCAGGCGATTTTTTGCACTAGTGAACTTCAACCGTCGTTTCATCCCGCGCGTATCTCTCAGCTATTATGTGATTTGCTCCGTGGTAACTCAAAGTCGTTAATTTTAACGAACGCAGCCAAATCAGCTTTCACATCGCTGAAGAAACATATAGCCGAGATCACATCCCTGAAGCATTGCAGGCCCGCTACGCCACTGTCACTCTTCACAGACGCATCCGCCGAAGCAGTGGCAGCAGTGATTTAACAGTATGTTGTCGATTAATGGTTCCGGATGTCTTTTTCTGGAAGCCATTTCAACTGGCAGAGACTCGGTATATCACATTCGGTCGAGAACTATTATCGATATATCTGGGGTCACACATTACCGCCACATTCTGGAGGGCTAACGGTTTACCATGTTTACTGATCAAAAGCACCTAATTCACTCAAATAGCATATCTTCGGATTGGTACTCCCCTACAGAGACAAGAAAACTGGATTTCGTCGGTCAATTCACAACTGACATACGACACATCTCAGGTGCCCCAAATCCTGTGGCCGATGCACTCTCTAGAATAAGCATTATAGAGTTGCCATCCTCTCTTGAACTCAGCGAAATCGCTGCAGCACAAGTTGTTGAAGCTGAAATTGCACAGCTCAGAGCTTCCTGTTTCCTCGACATCAGACCTCTACCCTTGCCCGACGGCCCAGGTGATATCTTTTGCGACATATCGCGAACCACTCCCCGACTGCTTATCCTGTCTGCGTTCAGGCGGCGAGTGTTCGATACCATACCTAATATTTTCCATCCTGGCATTCGTGCTGGCGTTAAATTAATTACAGGTAGATTTATCTGGCCGAATGCCAATAGGGATGTTCGGCTATGGGATAAAACGTGCGGTGAATGCCAACGCAAGAAAATCTACCGACACACCAAGGGACTGTTAGGAACTTTTTTCAAACCGAATGATCGTTTCTTTCATATTCTCGTAGATCTAGTCAGACCGTTACCACCCTCACTTGGCTGTACATACATCCTCACCTGCATCGACCGTATCACCAGGTGACCAGAGGCAATTCCGCCACACAATTGCTCTTCCGAGACAGTTGCGCACGCTTTCTTTGAGCGTTGGGCAGCACAGTTCGGTTGCCCGTTTATTGTTACGACTGACCGAGGTTCCCATTTTGATGGCTCCTTCAGCAAATTTCTGGCTAATCTGGGTTGTCAACATCACCGAACTACTGCCTAGCACCCTGCGGCGAATTTTTAATGGTGGACCATTTGCTCAGGCAACTCAAGGCCGCGCTCAAGACGCACGGAGGTACCGACTGAACCGAAGTCTTACCGACCGTTCTCCTAGGTTTGATGCCATCTTTTAAAACCCCCTTGCAAGCAACCGTCGCCGAATTAACATTCGGTCGTACCATCACTTTACCTGGTGAGTATGTCGCCTCGGCTAGGTAATCACCATTTGACTAGCAAGATTACGTGGCGCGCTTGCGACATTATATGAGCCGTTTCCATCTACCATTGTCGCGTGTTTCAGGACAAACCATCTTACTTTCCGGAGTAGTTGGCACACTGCGAGTAGGTTTTAATCCGAAAGGACTTGTTGAAGCAACCACTCCACCCCCTTATGCTGGACCGCTTAGGATAATTCAGCGGTTCCTGTGCATTTTTTGTACCCCATCTTTATCACTCAGTCGTTTCCTCAAACCCATGCATCAGAGACCGTTTTTTCTTCTCACCCCTATCAGGTACACCTGTAAACTTCCCATTAATTAAACTGTGGCACACGCCCTCCACAGAACACGACGAATGTCTACAACCAACCCGATAGCCCTAGCCATGAGCACTCACCGTCCAACATAAACTCTATCAGACAAGGTCCTTACCAGCCCGACTTGGCACGCCACCCAGTTTTATCCAGTGAGGCCGTTTGCCATCAACCCTTGGGGATGCCGGAAATTCTCAGCAGGGTCTGTGTTTTCTAAAGATCTGGTTCGTCGTTGTCAATAAGCTCCTATTGAGTTCGTACTAAGACAATGACAGACGGGCGATGCCCGCAAGCAGCACGCTCACTCCATGTGAGACGGCTCTGACAGCACGTTCACTCAATGTGAAACGTGACACGGCTTAGTTTTGGTGGGTTTTTTTATCCACCCTACCCCGATCACCACCGACAATCGACTCATGCAGATCACGTGCCATGGCTGACTTCGTATTGACTGGTTGCTGATATAGTATATTCCAGCCTGAAATGATCTGGCACCGCTTAGTCCATTCGAGTGTCTATTCATGATCAGAAGTCTCCTCTGACCAGACGTTTTGAACGGTGTGTGTAACAACTTTATTTTACTAAACCTAAAAATCTTTGACCTTGATATTTCTTCCGTTCACGCGTGCTACGTGACTGCTCTTATGTACCATTGTACACGTTTTAGCTACCGCGTTAGAATCATCACTGTCCTGTGTGTTTCTTCCTACTTTCGTGGGACGTTATTGTAGTAGTCATTCTACTACAAATTTCCACGTACTTGTCTGAAAAATATCAAAAGCAGTGTAGTATGGTGCGAAAAATCTTTCGAATATGACGTTAGAACATTCAATGCACATGTCTACGAAAAAGAATAGCTTATGAGAATCTTTCAACTGAATTTCAAAACGCAGTTCTTTCTTTTACAAAAGAAAGAAATTCAAAATGCGCTAATCAGAAATGTTTGTAGACCACTAGCCCGTAAGTAAAAATTAATTGAACGTGAAATTTCTTATGTTCTCAAGACTCAAATATCGATGTCTTTTGTAATATTTTTTTGATTTATAATATAAAATATTTAAATTGCAGGTTGTGCTAAATAATAAGAAAATCTTAAAAAATGAATGTAAGAAAATGTTTTTCTAAACATTCAAATTTGTGGTTCTGCATTTATGAGTCATATTTGGATCTTAACGACCGCAGATGAAAAAATATCTCTCGTTACGTGAATTATAAAGGTTTCAGTTTTACACTAAAATGTCTACTCGACATTGTACTCGTTTTTCATAGATTTCAAAATCACGGATAAATTGCTTGTTAAATGCAAAAAAGTTCTTCCATGTGGACGACAATACAATTGCTGCATGACATGTGTCATGTATAATTTGTTCATTCTAATGGATATGCACCAATTGTCAGGCGACAACGAAAACAAAATTTAGATGCCACAAAAGCTAAGTGCTTTTCCCTAATGTATGCAATTGATGCGAATCATGTTCCAATTTCAATCGAAATTAAAGGAAATCGAAAAATCAATAACTATTACCGCCGATGATCTAGTTAGTTAAAATGAAAGATTTTTTCACGTGATAACAGATTGGACAAACGAAGTTGAGATCATGATTCGCATCAATTATCAAGTAGAATGAAAACAAATGGGCCATGATGATTTATATTTACTTTCGAAGAAGAATTATGAGACATACACACGGATGAATTTCATGTCTTTCCACTTCAATCGTTATGGGTCATTTGGCTGAGTCTTTTTTTCTCGTAATAATTATTTTTTTCACCGTTGTCCGTGCAAACTATGAATTGGATACATTTCACACAGGTGAAAGTAGCGCGTTGATGAATGCTTTTTTTAGATTTAGCCATCGACTGATTCACATAGAACGATATATTTTATTCGGAATATTTAAATTCATTTCGTCTTTTGAAGTAGCCATGTTTGTCTTTGCAAACTTTCGTAATGTGTCGACTTTTGCCGAACCATAAAAAAACGAAATTCAAACGTTTGCAAAACGACCGGAAGTCCATATTTCTACAAGAGCTACACTTGTTGATGTGCAAGTTGGCTGGAGTCTACGCGTACGAACTCTCTCTATTGTTTATTGGTTATCGCTTTGTTTGTCCGGTACGCTGGGCTGCTTGTGACTAACTGAGTTGTTGCTGCATTTAGGTAACCAAGCGGCACGCATCAGTTACAAGATTTCGGAAATGCGAGAAAAAGCTTCATCTGAAGTGTTTTCCGAAATTCGGCATTTTTTATGCCAGCGATAAGACAGTGTATCGGCTTTTACTGTAGTACATCACGGAAATTACAGCGATCAGTTTGTTTCTCAACGATCAAAATGAAATCACCGAAAGTTGATTTCCGGCCTAGGGACAGAGCGTTAAATATAGCTCTCCAAGTTGTTTGAAACTTTGCAGGGAAGACATGATTCTGAAAGTGAGTGTAGTTTTCAATTTGATTGAAAGAATTCCCGCCGTTTGTTTCAGACGGCAACTTGTACTGACTCTTCCCAGCAGCAATAAAAAATGAATAGAGACTGATTAGTTGGCTTAATTTATTCACAGATGCTTCAGTATCATTCTACCGACGCGCCCATTAATCTCAATATATAGCAGCTTTTCGACCAATATTTGTACAATCTTGTGCCGGGTCGAATCGCTACATCTGAATTATGTTGACAAGAGGTAATACAGTCTCTCTACAATCGAATATAAATTTTGAATGATCTTAGAGTTTTTCCTGCAGTATTTTTCACTGGTAGTATGTGGAATTTCATCGATGTTTGACTGCTTTTTATTTTATTATGTTTCTTACAATTCCGTTAGATACCTCTGCTATGTTTTAGATCACAATGATTATTGTACGCTGTTATAACAAAGAGACAGCCTGACTATTTTGAAATTTTAGTGTTTTTCTGATAACTTACAACGCATATTGTTTTTTCAACTACAAAAAATGTACTTTAATAGTACGAGACGATTATAAACTACCAACATATTGTGGGGCTTACATCCCCTTTACTTGCACACCACAACGGGGCTGGAGCGCTTGGACAGGAATCACTTCGTGATTCTGTAATTGAAAATCTTGGTTCTTTGTAAGAACCATAATCAACAGTGACATGCATATACAACTTTGTTTACAACTTTATCAACGTTTCAAGACTCACTTAAACTAATCTAACTGTCTCTGCCTGATGACGGTAAACAGCCAGAAACCGGTTCAGCAGTGTAAGTAAATTGGATGTGGGCACCACAAAATATTACTTTAACGTTCGTTCAAGATGAAAAAAGAATTAGTTCTAACCTGCCAAACAGCTGTTTAGCATCTGAAACCTACTTGAAGGTAATGCTTGAAGATTGAAATTTTTCAAAATGATAAATTTGGGTAATCTTTGGTAGCTAATGTTTTGCACGCTACTGAGCAAGATTGTTGTTTCGAAAATTCTATTTTAAAGTATTGCACAGCTATTATGTTAAACTTGAGAATACCCGAATTTAAAAATTCTAATCTCAGATTTAATATAATGTAAGATAAAATTATATTTCATTAAGTTATCGTGAAATGTTATCGTGGTCACATTCCTACCAATTTCCATGTATGTCTTTCAACCCACGGTAGAATTACAAACAACTAGCAATTGTCATGAATCTAAATTTTGGGTTTTCTATGGAAACGAATACAAATCACACTGAAAGAGGAAATGTTCTGTCACAGAGTTGCATAATTGCAAACACATGAAGCGTACCCAAAAATCCGTTACCAGTGTCATTGATTTAGTGAGATGTGTGGCGCCAATGTTGCGTCAAACGCAAACAAACATTGACGGATATCGTGGTGCGATCTAGACTCTGCGGCGAATGCTGATTGACTGGCTTCCTAGGAAAATGCCAAATCTTCCCCATACCCGACTGACATTTTTCTGCACTTTTCCCGATGAGCCAGTTTCGATTAGGTCTGATGCGCGGGTGTTTAAAGACATCATAAATCACAATAGCCCAAAACTCATCTCAAGATTATCCAACAGAAATTTCCTTTATCTCAGGCGATTAACGCTCCCATCGTACGTTTCACGCGATAAAAAATGAAAATGAATATTCTAAACATTATTATTCCAAATATTTGCCACGGTGAGTTATCCGAACTGATATCACGACGAGACAAATGTTTGATGTATGTGTTTCAATCAACTAGTGAGTTTGTCTTAAACGAAAAATGTTAGGTATATACGGCGGCATAAAGAGTAATTTTTTGCCATTCATACGTGATGTTCGTGGTGTATACTATATTGCTGATGAATCGTAGGAAAAATTCGCTTAATGGATATTACTTGTTCAAGCCAATGAGTCTAACCCCATCTACAGGTGTGTGGGCAAACATGATTAAACTGGTTGTTCGTGTCAGCCCAAGTCAATATCGACTTACAAGTTTATATCTTGTTTACCATTTCTCCATGGTTCCAAGGCAGGCGAATACTGATCGTACTGTCCACACCTGATGAGTGCAAGCAGCACGAAACCAGTCATGTGTGTGTAATTGAACTGCATGTAAATGCTACGTTCAAGCCCATTGTGTGTCAGCACGTGTTATTGAAAAAAATACTCGTGCCAGCGTTATCCAACAGCGGATTACAAGTTCATACATTGTAACCCACTAGTTCCCACTACACCAAAGACAGTGGCATTTCGGATCATTACTACGACAACTTTCCACCACGTCTTGTCTGTGGATCATGTAATTTAGCCATAGATATGCTTCCTGTGTATCTACCTAGACGTCCTGTTAGTGATACGACAGGAGGTACTTGATAGGCTACTAAAAATGTGAAACATGAAGTCGCTGGTAACAAGAATTGATAAAAACCGAAGGGAATTTCTTTCTGATAAACAGAATCTAATAGCAATCCAGGGTATTGGTCACAAGTTGCTTTAGAGCTCGTGGTCACTAGGCAGTTTGATGCTAGAGTCGATGAGATTTTGAAGAAGAATAATGGAATGTGTGCTATATGTTTTCAATATCAAAACGGTAACACTGAATCAGAGTGATTTGAATGTAACAAAATCTGTTTGCCGTTTAACTATTGCACTATCAGAAGCACTTTAGATCTCGTAATTAAAATTCTTCGTTTTATTTTAACCGAGAAATGTTTTCTTCATAGTTTAATTTGGGTCGTGAAATTGTGAAGCAAATTAAAGTTGCCTATCGCGAATACAAAAAGATCGAGATGTCTATAATCAAGACGGTTACATGTCTAATGCCATTGAACAAAATTTACATTCCTACGTGTCATCTACCTGTGAAAAAAACAAGCCTGACTACGGAAATATTAACTTGGATATTAACATCAACGGTATACCAAAGTAATTCGGGATTTATTCGGATAAAATTCCTGCTGCATGGATTGGCCAGGTACTTAAAAAAGATTTTGGTTGCATTAAAAGATTCAAGCTGTTGCCCTAATTTAACTTCTCCCTAACTATTGTTTATGTTCAAATCTATTACAAAATAATAATAATAATAGATATAGAGGGTAAAGTTAAGTAGATTAGGAACTTACTTTGATGAGATCTTGACCATTATCAAGCACAGTCTGTGGTTTGTAATACGTGTTGTTCTGGACCAAATCAACGTTGGTAAATAGACGTATTTCCTTCCCGAGTCTGGAGCAAAACCAAAGTTGCGAGATGACGGTTGTCGAAAACAATGCACTATTTTCGAGCATGTGATATTGATGTGTAATTTTTTTAATGCTCGGTGATGTACGGTTAGTCAATGGCTTCTTCACGATTGCATAACTCAAGTAATGCCGTTGTAGGATTAAGTGACGTTAGTGAAAACCTAGTAGAATTTTATGCAGTTGGAATTATAGAATACTTTCAAAAATAACTGAACTGCTCGCATATCATTTACTTAATCTGATGAAAAAATATTTCGCGTATCAACCGAATGAAAGTTATAATAACGTTAATCATCCAGTATGCAGTAAAATAATTAGATAATAACTTTTATCTGCAAACCGGTAATCAGACAAAAGTCTAAAATCTGGCTAACTCGTTATGACACCTCAATGTGCATTTAAGAAGTCACATGCTTTCGTCATGTGGGAAAAGTGAATGTCTCAACATTACCCAAGATTGCTCATTTACTTGCATTTGCATCACACACACACCCCACGACCGGTTTCGTGCAGCTTGCACTCATCAGGAAGACACAGTACGACCAATATCCGCATGTGCTTGAAACATGGAAGGATGGAAAACAGTGCCACTGTTGGATAAGTTTTTACGACCAACTTGTTCAACCACATATGCCCAAACATATGTCCTACTTCCCTTGCGTGCTGTGTGCAAACAGCACGAAACCGGCCGTGGGGTGTGTGGTGGAAAAGCATTCAAATGAGCATTATTAATCAACATCATGGGTTTGAACCCTATCTACGTATATGACGGTGGCTGATCCATAGTCATCAAATTATTTAGATCGACATTATGTGCTCTAATAGGATTAGTTCTTGATCCACATTGACATCTGCCGATCGAACTTGAGCAATGTCACGCGACGTTGATCCCCGTTTAATACTTGATGTTGATCACACTCAGTGTTCGCCTTTCAAGTTACGTAAGGATGTGAAATGCCAAAAAGAATAGCCTTCACTCTAATTACTTTTTTGTTCACAAAAGTGAGAATATTTATCACAGAATCAATCATCTAAAATTTTCAAAATGTCTTTTAGATGAGGCGTGACATAACTGTCCCACAAAGCAGTTATCTTGAAAAGCATGTTGCACATTTGGCGCCCAAAAATGTTGTTTAATTGTTTGAATACGATACGAGTGTTGTGGTAAGAAAAGCTTGTTGTAGTGCATAACATTTTGGTAATTAAACTTAGCGTACATTTCTAAAGCATATTTACAAACACGACGAATCTATGTCTCTGTGACTAGTGCTGATAGCTTTCTTTGTATGATGATCATACCGTAATAGACGGCAATAAATCATAAATATAATGTTAACATGTTTAGTATTAGATTCTTAGTATATTTGTCAATCAGCGTGCTTATTCCCCTTATGAGTTTTTTAAATTGAAAAACGAAAACATACTCCTTTGGTTTGTGTTTAAATCGACCACAATCTATTTTCTAAATTTTCCAGTGTATCCATTTTGATAAAAAGAGTTAGCAGCTTTCATTGGAGAATACAGTTTGTTTGATAATTAAATTAGTGCATAGAATGTGTCCAATAATATTTTCTTTCGAAATTGAATATTTAAGTTTTCATCATAATAAAAGTGTTATGGTATATGCGTCTAAGAAACTGTAGTTCTGAGCGCGTAATATGACTCTGATTTGAGATATATATCATGAATGCACCAAAACTGAGCTCTGATTTCGAAGTTCCTTCTGGTCTCTCTCAGTTAAACTTTGGGGCAAGATAAAATTCGAGAAACCTTCAGACGCCGATGTTTTGCCTGAGTCTCCTAAGGGTTATCACGTTATGTACCGTTGGATAAGTGCCTCCAATTATGAAAGGAAATTCTTTAAGAATATTTGTTAAGTTGGATTTTGTGAGATGCCGCATTTGTTTTAAAAACTCGGTCTGACCGTATATACATGAAAATGGTACACATCCCGAAACCGGTTTGTGTGAATCTGTTTGAGTGAATCGGTCATCTAAATGTCATCTGTACGAAGCTGATTAACATTGGCTTGCAAATAGAAATATGTTTAATACTTATTCACGTTTTGAAGACTATTTAATGTGTCTTACTGTCCCCGTCTGATTAAGGAAACCATCCAGAAACCGGTTGTAGTGTGCAAGTGCAAGGAACGTGATCACCACATATCGGACATTTCCATTCGCTTGTTAGAATGACTTGAACCACGGTGTGCATCGACCATCGAAGCTTGACTGTGCCGAACTGACTAACAATAGCTGATAATTATAAAACCGAGATTGGAAATTTTAGGTTTATCCAACCACTGTGAAAACTTGAATCGGTATCATATTGAGCTGAATACCACATCGGAAAATGTAACCGAATATATTTGCTATGACTTTGCAGTCCAAACAAAATAGGCTGAGCATCTCATAAAGCGACATAGACCAGCGATGAACGAATTGGAAAATATAATCTTGGACATATACTACGGGGAATCTTTAAACTATTTTGCACATAATTCATTGGGGAAAAAGCGTCAGTAATGGTGATTTATGCACCAAATGCAAAAGGTCGGAGCGAAAATAACGAGGTTGATGTCTGAATTTGTCTTTCTTTCCTAAATGACAGTGGACTGCTTGGCAAGTGCCGTATAAGAAGTGTCTTGAAGACATCTTACGTCCAGCAGGTTTTTCAGGAGATCAGCTCAAGCTTTTGACCACAAAGACAACCCTTTAACTTGTCGGGTCCACGTCAGTTGCTCCTTGACAATTGCTCCCCGACAGTTGCTCCGCGACAATTGCTCCCGGACAATTGCTCCTCGGACAATTGCTCCTCGGACAATTGCTCCTCGGACAATTGCTCCTCGGACAGTTGCTCCTTGGACAATTGCTCCTCGGACAGTTGCTCCTTGACCAATTGCTCCTTGTAAAAGTGAACTTAGTTCACTTGAACTCAGTTCCACGGAGATGGAGTCGCACACATAAAAATCAACAGTGGGGGTTTACTTGTTTGATTGTTATAAATAGTTAAATAGTTCAGTTGAAGGCTACCTTTCAAAATGGACAGACACGTTACTTGGTATTTGTCAGAAAAAGGCAAACCTAAGGCTTGCTACGAACGTTTCGTGTACAACAAAAAGGAAACCAGCAAGAGTGACCCCACTGTTGATTTTTATGTGTGTGAACGAAAGCGAAAAGACCACTGTTCTGGGCGACTCCGTCTCCGTGGAACTACAATCTTGAAGTCATCAGAACACAACCATGCCCCCGACGCGTGTCGCAAGAATGTTCTGAAGGTAGTTGATTCCATCAAAAGACAAGCGTCTACAACAGAAGAAACCACAATGATGATCATTGCCAGTCAGTGTACAGGCGTTTCTGAAATCACAGCAGCTTCTTTGCCAACAGAACGGGCACTTAAGAGACAAATACAAAGAACGCGAAACCGCAATGGTCGGGTCCCACCACTGCCTGCAAGTCTGGAAGATCTGAATATTCCTGATGACTACAAGACCTTTGATGATGGAGAGCTCTTTCTTCTGCACGACTCTGGACCTGGCTCTCAGCGCATTCTGATTTTCTCAACCCACCAAAATCTGATGTTATTGTCTGAAAGTCAACACTGGTTTGCCGTTGGAACATTCAAAGTGGCGCCCAGCTTATTCCATCAATTGTACACAATACACTGTTGCTGCCAAGGACTCATGATGCCGGTGGTGTTTGCACTGCTGCCTGGAAAAACAACGGCAGTATATCGTCGGGTTCTACAGGTACATAATACCATTATCATATTCAGCATGATAAGCGTTAGGGTTATTTTCATCATTTTCATGACATTTTCCACCCCTTACTGACACATGCCTTTTTATGCTTTTATTTTTTTCTTTCTTTTTTTAAACAGGCTCTCAGAGAGCTGCAGCCAAACCTTGCACCGACGACCTTGATGTGTGACTTTGAAAATGCTGCCATCCGTGCTTTTGAACAGGAATTTCCTGGCCTTGTAGTGACAGGCTGCTTCTTTCATCTGGGTCAGTGCTGCTGGAGGAAGTGTCAGCAACTTGGATTAGCTACCACCTATGCTGAAGAGGATGGTCTTTTTGCATGTTGGATTCAGTGTCTTCCTGCGCTTGCATTTCTTCCCCGTGACCAAGTTGTTGGGGCATTTGAAACTCTGACAGAAAATCAAGGTTTCGTCACATGCATGGCAGAGAAGGGAGGCGAGGCATTTGTTGACTATTTTGAAGACACCTGGATCGGGAGGCCACCAAGACGGCAAGGAGCTGAACGCCGTGCCCCCATGTTTCCCATCGAACTGTGGAACCAGTACGAACGCACCATGTCAGACATGCCACCAACCAACAACTGTATCGAGGCCTGGCACAACAGAATGCAGTCTCTTGTGGGAGCATTCTTCCCTCATGTGTCAGATTCATTGACAGCATCAAAAAAGAACAGATGTTAAACAAAAACACAATAACCCAGCTGTTGAGTGGTCAGCCCCCACCACCAAAAAGGAAGAAACACATCAAACTGGCGGAAAGAATTAAAAGAGTTGTTGAAGGTCAGCAGGGTCGGGACACCGTGAGTGTACTGAAGAGCATTGCCTTTTGCTACAATTTGTAGGCTTCTGTTGCAGAAGAAGAATGAAAAGACAATCAAGACAGTAGTTTGGAAGATGTTTTATAACAGTGATATTTTTTGTGTGCAGTTATCAGACATGAGACCAGGATTTTGTGATCTATAGTATTTTATTCAATTTTTATTAAAATGTTCAAAGAAAAAAATACTTGTCTTCACTTGTATGAATTATTTTCGTCGCAAAGTGATCGTGATCTAAAATTCATAGAGCAATTGGTCAAGGAGCAATAGGGCAAGGAGCAATAGGGCAAGGAGCAATTGGTCAAGGAGCAACTGTCCGAGGAGCAATTGTCCGAGGAGGAGCAATTGTCAAGGAGCAACTGTCCGAGGAGCAATTGTCCGGAGCAATGTCCGAGGAGCAATTGTCCGAGGAGCAATTGTCCGAGGAGCAATTGTCGCGGAGCAACTGTCGGGGAGCAATTGTCGAGGAGCAACTGTCGGTACCCCTAACTTGTCGACGAATGATTGAACGATGAGCAGCAAACTACGGTATATTCGAGGTTGTCCTAAGTATTGGCCCCATTATGCACTGCAAATTCATTTTTGCCGTTTAGGCTTGAAAACATTTTTCTCACAGCAATGTTGAATGCATGATATCAACACAACGTGTAGCAGAAGAATAGGAGCAGTTCATATGCATATACTGTCATTTAATAAGCGTAATAAATATATATTCAGAAGACAACCGTAAACATCAAAACGCCATCGTGGTGATGATCTCGATCTATTCAATTCAGATTCCCTTTTCTATTCTTATTCAGAATCAGTTGAGGTTTTCGCATGACGAACCATGTTATATGTGACTGTCCCTACATTTCTTGGAATATTATATATTTTTTACTCTATGTACCGCGTTAAGCTTATAGGTTAATACACCATAAAATTTTCAGAGTTTAGAGTTCGGATTCCTAACCGAAGAGCAGTTGATTTTTGCTGGATATTCATACAAAGCAATATGCTTATCAAGAAGTAAGAAATTTTTAGTAATTCCTCAGTTTCGTCCCTACAATCTCATATATTGCGAGTCAAAAAACGAAATTCTAGAAAAAACACATTGCGTGTACATGCATTGTAAAATAGGTTTTTCTAGTGAGGATGAATAACTCGCCAGCTTTGTAAATGAAACAGCTTTGAGCTAGACTCAAAGCTTTACAGACACTTAAAATGTTTGCAAAAAATACACTTACACTTTCTAAAAAAAATATACAATTGATTTAGTCTTGGCATTTACTGAACACAAAAATCCAATCGCACAGAACAATTGCAAATGTTCAAAAACAATTGCCCCGCATTACTAATTTAATTTTAGCGACAATGTGAAGTAATTTTTGTAAATTTATTTGAAAATTAAAGCAAAATGTCTTAAAGTTGGCTATTATTTTAATGAGCGGAACACGCTTCTTAAATGTATACCAAAACATCTGGTGTTAAAACGATATTTAAACGGAACACATTGATTTTGAGAGCTACGAATGATATCTGGTACGTTGAATGTGTGTTTTTCACTGTCAACCCTCAACCAGTGTTGAACTGACTTAAGAAATATAGAGTTCATTTTTGGCAGCTTCACAACGACCATATCTGAAGTTAATAAAATCAATGGAAAGCTTAATAAAATGACAAATCGCATAACATACTTCTCTGAAATATTGTTCTCCTGAAAATACTGTCTATTGTATTCTCTAGGCAGCAACCATGAGGTGATTCTTGATTCATTTCTTGTAGGAAAGGAAATTTATTCCTTTTGAATTGCAACACACGTAGTCCTAATGATGGGGCACGTCTAGTTAAAGTAGTTACTTTAGTTTCTTCAGAACCAGATCCAGGTTCTCTACTTGCCTCAACACACACCTCCATGGTATCTTTACGCGGATATGCAATTGTACAATATTCAAGTTCTGAGCAGGTGATCTTCCTAAATTGATTTCCAAAAGTATGGAACTGCATGCAGAGGCGCGATGGCGTCTCACTGACATTTCTTAATTTTCTCTTATATCTGTCTTGGTCTAAGCAACCTGACAGTATCTTAGCCAACGCGCAGTCTATGACTGTGTGTCAGCTTTCCTCCGTCTAGGCTTGTGATTTCGTACATCATACAAACATACCAACGACATGTTCTACGTTGTTTGTGCTCAATGGAAGACGTACTACTGGTTATCATATCCGTGATACGATAAATAAGGTGTATAAAGAATTCAAATTTGTAATCAATTTTGTTCCATCCGTATACATTAATTGTGCATCAAAAAGGTATATTGTGCAAAGAAATCCCACCTTAGCGAGGTTTTGTGACAAAACATACCTTAGGATTATTTTTGGCTCACGCACTTTTCAAAAATGCTTATCCGATTGCTGAATTTTACTCGTTCAAAACTTGATTCAAATTTGATGGGGAATAACATTATTCATGTTAGCTTCAATTTCTAATTTGCCAGATGTTCTATCGTTTTCGATGACATGAACCCAATTGGTACACTACTATTGCAATCAAAACAAGGTAGATCGCATATTGTCCGAATATTCCACATAATGTGGTTTTGCAAATTCATTTAGTCTATTTGCTTAGAGGTATAAATTAATGTAATAGAGTGTTTGTAACCACCCAAGGTCAAGCGTATCTCAGTTATACTTTATTTATAATGTATTTGTGATATCCATTATGCTCCACGATTAGTGGCCTCACCTGAAATTTGAACATTAAGTGCCAATCGAAGCAGGCGAGAGCTCATCAACGTGAGTGAAAACAAGGTGATCATAGTCAGGGGATTGTAATTCGTAGTGTCCTGTTCGGTTTATCTCAACAAGCACGCGCTCAATTTGTGTGAAAATGGCTAAATCAAGCAACCACACAAAGTATAATATGTATTCTCATTTTGAACAAAATATGAGATTCAATAATTTATGGTATAAAAGCTCATAGTCTCTAACAACAAACCCCGTAAATATTCAAGTTGAACGCCTTGTATACCAACACTGTTGGTTAAGGTTGTCTACGACCAACCTGATTAATCATAAATGGACCCACACTCATGTAGACTGGATTTGAACCATACAATGATCAAAAGACCTCATTTGCATGCATTTCCGTCACACACGCACACCCCACGACCCTACCCAACAGTGGCACACAAGCGCAACTTGTTTACCATTCTTCGACTGTTTCAAGCTCATGCGGATCTTGATACTATTTTCCCTACCTGATGAGTGCAAACAGCACGAAACCGGTCTTGGTGTGTGTGTGATCGAAATGCATACAAATGACTTGTTGTCCATAGGATATTCTTATAGTACTATATCTAATACACTGAAGCGCAGAAATAAAAACAGTTATTATGTTTCGAAAAAATGTCTTTTATTTCTCGGATGATACAAAATATTCGTTAGGATAAATATCGTGAGAAGTTGCTTAATTAGCATATGGTAGAATAAAATTACGGTCAAAAATATTTCTAGAAACCACAAAATTCATTTACATCGGCTCCACAACATGTTTTGTCGAACAATAACATTTTGATTTTAAAACATTGACTCGATCAGTGGAAATGGGAAACGGATTGGCTGGATTGCATTACATTTATAACTAAGCAAATGTCACTGATGGAAACTTGCTTTCGACGACAACTGATCTGTAGCCTGCTGCTGAACTGGAAAAACTATTTTATCCATATCGAATTCCACTACAAACATAATGAAAACCATTAAACCTGGATAATTAAGTGGATGGAGAGCAATGATTCATTCTACTAATGATATAAGATTCTTCAGGGTAACAGACGAAAAACGCATTTAAACTCTGACTATTATTCACTAAATTGTTACATAGGAACTAAAACGCGTGTTATGTCAAATGATAAACAGTTAAAAGTATTGTGTTGCTCACACCCCCATCCCTTACACACCACTACCGGTTTCTGGCTGTTTGCCGTCATAAGG
>JACCGJ010004135.1:0-11461 GCA_013407085.1 Atriophallophorus winterbourni | reverse complement strand
TGATGATTTTGCCTGAAGCCGCTAGGGTGATGGGCGAAAACGACCCATGTAATGGCGCAAGCGCGCCACGTAATTGCCGTAGGCGAACGGTGATTGTTTGTGTGGGGCGACATACTCGCCAGGAAGAGCGATGGCGCGACCGTGTGTCAATTCGGCTACGGTAGCCTGCAAAGGGGTTTTAAATGTTGACCTCAAACCTAGGAGGACGATCGGTAGGACTTCGGTCCAGTCAATACCTCCATGCGCGATCAATGCCGCCTTGAGCTGCCTGTGCAATCTTTCGACCATCCCATTCGCGGCGGGGTGGTAAGCTGTTGTTCGGTGATGCTGGCAACCCGGAGTAGCTGGCAATTTACTGAAGGCCCCATCGAAAAGGGAACCTCAGTCCGTAGTGACAATACCCGGACAACCAAACTGTGCCACCCAACGCTCGAAAAAGGCATGTGCAACTGTCTCCGAAGAGCAGTTGTGAAGTAGGATGGCCTCGGGCCACCTGGTGAAACGGTCGATTATCGTGAGGATATATGTGTGGCCGCGTGAAGGGGGCAAGGGGCCGACTAAGTCTACGTGTATGTGTGAGAAGCGCTCATCTGGTTCGACAAAAGTTCCTAATGGACTCTTGGTGTTTCGATGGATTTTCGTGAGCTGGCATTCACGACACGCTTTGGCCCAACTTCGAATATCCTTACTAGCTTTTGGCCAAATAAATCGAGCCGTTATCATTTTAACACTGGCACGAATGCCAGGGTGGGAGAGATTGTGTAATCCCTCAAAAACGCGCCGCCTGAATGCAGATGGAATCAGTGGACGGGGTGTGGTTTGTGAAACGTCGCACAGGATATCGCCCGAACCGTCAGGCAAGGGTAAAAGTTTAATGTCAAGGGAAGTGGAGTCCCTGAGCTGTGCAGTTTCGGTGTCAGCAGCTTGCGCTGCGGCGATTTCACCGAGGTCGATAGAGGACGGCAACTCTACTACATTTATTCGAGAGAGTGCATCCGCGACCGGGTTTTGGGCACCTGCGTTATGCTGTATGTCAGTCGTAAATTGACTGACAAAATCCAGGTGCCGCGTCTCTCTAGGAAAATATCGCTCTGATGACTTGCTGAGCGAGTGGATGAGGGGCTTATGATCAGTAAACACTGCGAACTGTCTGCCCTCCAGGAAATGGCGAAAATGTTTAATTCTGAGGTAGATAGCCGAAAGCTCTCTACCGAACTTGCTATATCGGGTCTCTGCGAGCTGGAGCCGCTTAGAGAAGAACGATATAGGGAACCATGACCCGTCAACGTATTGTTGAAGTACCGCCCCCACTGCTTCCGCATAGCAGGGTTCTACTCCGCCAAAATGTAGCACAGGAGAAATCATTGCATCTCTGCTCGGGGTACCAATAGCTTTAGGACGAGTGGTCCCATCTATCAGCCGCGAGCCGCGAGAATCGACAAGAATGTCAAACGAGTGAAAGAAATCAACGCCCAGGATCGCAAATGGAACCGCAGCGATTGTAAAAATCCAGCGGAATTCACGACGAAAACCTAAATCAAGGGTCAAGGAGCGTTGACCGTAGGTTGTTATAAGGGATCCGTTAGCTGCCTATAAGTGTTGGCTCATCGGATTGGACGTTGCACCAGTGTCTACTGGCAGTACACTGATTTCGGCACCAGTGTCTACCAGAAAACGTTGTCCTGTGGATTTATCCTTTATAAAGAAGAGACGACTTAAAATCTTCGTGCCCAAAACAGAAGTCGTCGTTGGGGGCCGGACCGAATATTTTGCTGGCGATGTGCGATAAGCGCAAGGTTTAATGCAACGCCGCGCATTATCGCGGTACTTCCGATGTATCCAGCAGGCGGGTGATCGAGTGTGACTACTTGAGCGTTGGCGGGATGGGATACGTGATCGTGACTTACTGTTGAATGTGAGGTTTCGAACCTCATTGCGTAAAGTTGCAACCTCAGACAGTAGATTCGTATTGCTGCCTTTCGCTGGAATACCCTGTGTGCGTGATAGTCCTGCGGTTACTGTGGAAACATGGGCATCTGGATAGGGGCGGATACATTCAGCGATCTTGTCCGCCATATCCGCAAGCTCAGATACCGGAGTGCTTTTCGCAGCAACCAAGATGGGTTGCACGCACTCAGGTAAGCGCTGGAGCAATAGTTACTTTAGTATGGACTCGTCCATGTGCGATGACCCTAGCAGGCGGCGCATCTCCATTAGTATGGTAGATGGCTTATTGTTGGAAATTTCTAAGTTGCCGAACAACTGCTGCAGCCTAGATCGTTCAGACGGAACCGTGTGAGAAATTACGGCTTGTTTGACGATACGGTAACGGTCACCTATGGGTGCAGTCAGGAATGCGTCGCGTACCTGTAATAACACATTCGCAGGAGTTTCGGCGTTAATTGTGAAAACATAACGTAGTCATCAATGATATATTTAGAACTAAATTCAGTTTCTAAAAAATGAAATCAATACTCAGGTTCCTGTGAAATAAAGCTGGGTATTGTGATGACCGTCGAAACCAAAATAACGCGTTTAGAATCACTCATGATAAACAGGAGCAATTGATGGAAATAAAATACACGATTGAACGAAGTAAAAAAATTTACCTGAAAACTCCGATGTGAAGCGGGAAAATTTTGACGTACCGGAAAAGATACACGAAGAAATGCGTGTATGTCGGGCTCACCAATTTGTAGTGGACCAGATTACTACAATAATGTCCCCAAGAACGTTGGAGAAAAGGCAGGTTGACTGGAAGATATATAGCGGTAGCCAAAACGTGTACAGACCCCCTGTCGTCTATCCAGAAGAAGAAGAAGATCACGATGCACGCACGAACGAAACGGAAGTTATTATTTGTCAAGGTCAATGTTTTGATAAGGAAAAACAAGTGGTGTTAAAGAGGGAAAAATTAAAGTAATGTTTAATGCATTCCATTAAAATGATAGATCGATGAGCACAGTACTACTTAACGAATTTCAATTTGATTTTCATGATGAATTAACAGAACGAAACCAAAAGAATATATTAGAATTATGATGCTACAATTATACGAATATATTTGGCCATCAAATCAGTAATCTACCATTGTATTGCCTGTGACGTGAGTTACGCGTAGTCCACCCGTTTTTTATTTCGATAAATTCAAAACAACGATTGGGATATTCTACGGTACTGTAATAAACAACAATTACAACCAAAATAACTATACAAACCTTAATTGTATAGGAACGTCACAGCAACAATGGAGCCAAATACTCCAAAATCAAATTCAATTCAAACAAGAGACGACCAAAATGTCGTCCAAACTTTCTGTGACAAGCAAAAATGACACTCAAAATAGCGTCCAAATTCAAGCAAAATACTGAAGCCCAAAATGGCAACCAAATTCCGCAACAATGACCGACAATGGCAGAAACAATAAATTAAAACAAACATTTGACTGAAGGCGTGTACAGAAAAGATTTACAATAACAGAAATGATTACAAAAAGAAAAGTTTTATATCAAAATACTGTAGGAAAATTAAACACAAGCAAAATCTATTTCACAAAATTCAGGTTTTGTAACTAGGTTCAAAATAAAAGAAATGTTAAAGGGAAAGAAAGAATTTCAAACTACTTTGAACCTCACTCCTCCGACCAAATTCTTTCTAGGACCTAACTGTATAACGATTGTTCGACGAATACCCTAATGAATGCTGTCTCAACAATACCAAGCCGCCACGACATTTTCGATAATTCTTCGGACACAACCAATACTACATCACCGGGAATTAAATTGCGACGTGTGTTGATCCATCGTTGTCGTTCTTGTAACATTGGTAAATATTCTCGCTTCCATCTTTTCCAAAATACATCTGTTAAATACAAGGCCTGTTTCCAGTTCATTCTCATTCTTTCTGCAAACCCAATGTTCACTGGGACCTTGAGATTGCTGTGCTGTAGCAATAAGTCGTTTGGGCGTAGAGCAACTGCCTCAATATCACTTGAGGAGATAAGGACTAAAGGCCTGTTATTTAATATGCGCTCCACTTCAATCAATGCTGTCAACAAAGTCTCTTTCGAGGGAATTTGTTCAATGCACATGCCAGCCAGCGCTCTTCGTGTCGATCGAATTAGACGCTCCTAAACTCCCCCTCTATGACTTGCGTATGGTGGGTTAAAATGCCACTGTATTTCTCGAGATGAAAGGTTTTTGACGGCGACCGAATCATTGATATTCCTTATCCAAATAGGAATCGATTTATTATCACCAACAAAATTTTTTTCGTTATCAGAATATATATTCTCCGGGGCACCGCGACGGGCGATGAACCGAAACAAAGCCATTATAAATGAATCGGTTGTCAAGGAGTGTGCGACCTCAATATGCACTGCTCGGCATTGTAAACACGTGAATAAACATCCATAACGCTTTTCTATTGATCGACCACGTTTGACATTGAACGGACCAAAGTAATCGAGACCAATGCAAGCAAATGGGTGTCTACCGGAAATCACTTGAACCGCAGGTAAATCTGACATTAACTGGTTTCGTTTAGTAGCGTTCAGTCTTTTACATACCAAACACTTGCTCAATGCACGCTTTACAGAGGAAAATACGTCGATCAACCAGTACCTTTCCCGCAACATGCACAACGTATGCATAGGACCAGCATGTCCTTCAAGGATGTGCGTATGAATAATAATCAATTCAGTAATATGATTTCTCTTCGGCAATATAATAGGATGTTTACCGGCTTCATTGAGGTTCGAATTCCGTAGCCTTCCTCCGACGTGAAGAATACCACAATCCGAGAATGGTCGTAATTTGTGTAATGATTTCGGAATACATTTACGATTAACACAATTCTTCTGTATTCCGAATCAATCCCCTTGTACTAGTATTACAATGTTCGACGCTGCACTACGAAGCTCACGGACGCGCAATGACCCAAGTAAAAGGGAAGAATTTCCACTATTTCCGAACATCGTTTTTATATATTCTATAAAACGAAGCAACCAGACTATCGAGCGCACTAACTTCATCCAGCTGGAGAATCTCTGCAGCATATGTAGTAATTTATTTTCTGAAGTCGATGCTGATAAATTACACGTCGTACGTTTAACCTCAAGGTTCTCCACAGGAACATCATACATTGTGGTTGCTGGCCATTTCGCCGGTTCCTCGTGTAAAAAGTCTGGACCGTTCAACCAAAATTCTCGTTTTACCATATCCGTTACGCCACGTGATGTCATGTCAGCCGGATTAAGTTCTGTTCGCACGAGTCGCCATTGGGTCGTTATTGTATGTTCATGGATCATTGTTAACCTATTGGCTACAAATGTTGCGAAACGAGATGACTCATCACGTATATAATACAGGACCGTCATTGAGTCTGTCCAAAAGTTTACATCCTTGATGTGATTTCCAAACGTTCGTTTCAATAGCAAATATATTCGTACTGCAAGCACAGCAGCTTGTAATTCAAGTCTCGGAATAGAAACCGTTTTTAAAGGATTGACTCTTGACTTCGAAAATAAAAGACGTGCAGGTGAAACGAATCCTTTATCAAAGGTATGACCATATGCCACTGCTCCGTGACCAATTTCAGATGTATCGCAAAATATATGTAAATATATTTGCGTATCAAGCTGGTTATGTCCACCGATGCAACGAGGTACTCGAAGCTCCTTGGCAGAGCGTAAGGATGATATCCATCTATCGAATAGCAACACAATAACATCGGGAATCCTTTCATCCCATCCCAACTTTCTCCTGCAAATGCATTGTAATAAATGCTTTCCGGGCAGAATCCATGGACTCATTAACCCAAGAGGATCGTACAGACTGCTGACCATGGACAGTATTCCTCTTCTCGTCAATTCTCGATCAGGCATATTGGACTCCAGTGTAAATTCATCATAAGATGCGTTCCATATCACTCCCAACATTCTTTCGATACACGGTTTGTCCTCCCCTATCACCCGCACATGAGGAGCCAGTTCATGTATCGACATAGACTCAAGCAACAAATGGTCGTTTAATAGCCATTTCTTCAATTTGAACCCACCAAGTTCCAATAACTCACTAAGCTGCCGTATCACTGTTATTGCTTCTTCTCGAGATGGCACCGAAATCAAGCAGTCGTCCACATAGAAGTTAGTAAGCACATATTTACTGATGCTGTCTTCAAACATATGTCCAATCTATTCTACCGTTCTGCGTAACGCATAAGTTGCACAAAATGGTGATGAAGTGGCTTCAAATGGATGCACTGTCATCCGGTACGCTTTAATGTGCGATGTCATGTCGTTATTCGACCACCAAAGCGGTCTTAATGCGTCTCGGTCCGG
Organism: Atriophallophorus winterbourni; assembly: GCA_013407085.1. NCBI lineage: Eukaryota > Metazoa > Platyhelminthes > Trematoda > Plagiorchiida > Microphallidae > Atriophallophorus > Atriophallophorus winterbourni. The sequence continues at coordinate 5,121 of JACCGJ010004135.1, read as the reverse complement.
CTGTGGCACACCCACTTGCAGAAACATTTCTTTAATGTCAGCCGCGAACGCATACTTGTGTAACCGGAAACGTAGAAGGACCTCAACCAAGTTCGTTGTCAGGTTCGGACCCTGTAACAACATGTCGTTCAAGCAGACGTTGTTATACCTTGCAGCACAATCAAACACAATTCTACACTTCTCCGGTTTCCGTGGATTCAGTACCGGGTGATGTGGCAAGTACCAAACACGTGTCGGACGCTCAATAGTAGCCGGAATATCCTCGATGTGTCCGGATTCGAAGTGATGTCGCAATACTTCAACATATCGTAAATACAACTGTCCATCTCTTTCAAAACGACGTTTTAACATGCTAAGCCCTTTAAGGCTAACTGATAATTATCATCCAATTGAATATCAGGTTTCTTCCATGGAAGAGGTACCTGAAAATGCCCGTCAACTAATAAGGATTTTTCAACTATACGTAACGCAGATCCATCATTACGCGAGAGAGTCGTATCCTCCACACAAATATCGGCGAACTCTCCGTCATACAACTTGGTGAGTTTGTCGAGCACATCTTGTGTTTGTGTGGTGAGAACACTTACATGATTAACAACTCTCGAACGATCAGTTGGTCCTTGTAGCACCCATCCAAGTAACGTCTTGGTAGCGAATGGCTGCTTTCGACCACTTAAACGTTGTTCAAGCACCCAATGCGCTTCCGGTACGTTACAGCCAATTAGCAAGGTTATTTCTCTCCCCAAATTCTCTGAAAACTTCAGATATCTCAAATGTGCATACCTCGCGCCGATCATATTTGGGGAATTCAGCACTGCTTCAGGTAACTTGGAAACCGTGTAAGCTTCGGCTACATGAATTATTTCATCCCCGTCTACCGAATGCACATCGAAACTTAACAACGAGCTTTTCAAGTTTCGATGTAGACCAAGTGTTGTAATCGACACATCAACTGGCGCACTAGGCATACAAAATTTCTCAACAAAACCCTGCGAGATCAAAGTTGTATCAGAGCCATTATCAAGTAAAGCCACGACTGGAACAAGTGCAACTGGCGTGTCAATGTTCACTGTCAGGTAGCCTAAGCTTACTGCTGTACTGAGAGCAGTAGCACTGCAGTTTATACTTTTCAGTTGCTCATTAGGACGATCATAATGCAGCGAAGAATGGTGTCGTCTACTACAACCTTGAACGGGACAAGTCTTCGTAACCTTGCACTCGAATGCCCTGTGAGACCGGCATAAGCAAACGTAACATATTCCATGCTGCTTAGCCATAATCCATCTGGCTATTACGTCAGCCTCCTGATAAACAGGACAATCTTCTATCGTATGAGGTCCTCTACACTGAAAGCATTCAACCAGCATTGGCCTCGGTTCCCTTGTAGTCAATAACACCCTCCTTTTTGGCATTCTTGGTTTATCCGATGGCTTTGAAGAGACAGAAGTTCTATCTATTAGCATGACAAATCTGCTCCTGGCAATTCTTGCTCTCCGAGACACGAACTCGGTCAGACTGGCAAAATCATCTTCTGACCCGTCAGCAAGAATTGTATCCGCTGCGTCAGCCCACTGCTGTTGTAACGCAACAGGGAAGCATTTCACTAATCCTTCTAAAGTTGTGACTGAATTCAAATCAGCGTCACACTTCATTTGCTTCAATGTGATTTGGCAATTTTCCATTTTTATGGCCAAATCAGACAAACCATCGACTTTGTTGGAAAGTCTTCATCAAGCAACTCCTCTAATGTTGACCTGGCAATTACATGTGGTAGTCCAAACAAATCTTTCAAAATCATCTTTGCCCGCGTATAACCCTCAGTGGGTTGTAGCATGACACATGCATCAATTGCTTTTCGAGCCTTGCCTCGACAATAAAACATCAAATACAACAGTCGCTGGCCTGGATCCATAAGCCTCGACTCAACATAACATTCAAACTGTTTCAGGAACTTCCAATAGTCTATCGGATTACTGTCGAAGTAGGATAATTCTACTTTAGGCAATCCTATACTCATGTTCATCGCTGGTTGCAAATAGCTTACCGCCGAGTCGAACCCTTCAGTTTTGCTACTTGTACCGGCGATCAAGTTTACTTCTTCAGCGACTCCTCGTCGTTCCTTTGTCAAGCGCTCTATCGTTGATCTAGCAGCATCTAAATCGCGCTTTAATTGTAACACTTGTTGAAAACGCAATGCTATCTCTATCATCATCGTTTTCCTTAGAAGCTCTCTTAGGCATACTAGATGAAATATACAAAAATGTTCCAAAACGAAAAAAATAAATAAAAAGGGGACGTCACCAAAGTTGTGAACAGGAATTGACTGTCAAATGTTCAATGTCACGACGATCGGGGAGTTGTTCGCCAATTTTTCTCAATATAGCTTCAATTGAACGAACCAAAATGCGTATTTTATCCGGTTGAGACAAATACTGTACCAGACAGAAGACAAGTTGTGATGCGAATCCAATTGAAACGATCCAACTTGAGCACAGAAACCGAATTGATGCAATTCACGAATTGAGTACTTCTCGCCAAGTTCGAGAAGAATCAAATTCCAAATTAAGTACTCCCAAAATTAAGTACTGTATTGTCTGTGACGTGAGTTACGCGTAGTCCACCCGTTTCTTATTTCGATAAATTCAAAACAACGATTGGGATATTCTACGGTACTGTAATTAACAACAATTACAACAAAAATAACTATACAAACCTTAATTGTATAGGAACGTCACAGCAACAATGGAGCCAAATACTCCAGAATCAAATTCAATTCAAACAAGAGACGACCAAAATGTCGTCCAAACTTTCTGTGACAATCAAAAATGACACTCAAAATAGCGTCCAAATTCAAGCAAAATACTGAAGCCCAAAATGGCAACCAAATTCCGCAACAATGACCGACAATGGCAGCAACAATAAATTAAAACAAACATTCGACTGAAGGCGTGTACAGAAAAGATTTACAATAACAGGAATGATTACAAAAAGAAAAGTTTTATATCAAAATACTGTAGGAAAATTAAACTTAAGCGAAATCTCTTTCACAAAATTCAGGTTTTGTAACTAGGTTCAAAATAAAACAAATGTTAAAGGGAAAGGAAGAATTTCAAACTACTTTGAGCCTTACAACCATTGATTCACATACGGGACCTAATATGTGTAATGTGTAATGAAAGTTTACAAATGCGGGTATAGTGGCAGATCAGTATGAACATATCGAAAGCTTGTTAATTCCCAAGTTCAGATTGCACGATTCGTCTTTGAGAAACAAACTACCATTCAACTTCCAAAAGTGCAAGGCGTTAAACATTGGAAAGACTGTTAATTACAACTACACTCTTGGGTCCCACCAACTCGTCTGGACAACTGAAGAGAAGGATTTGGGTGTTTGGACCAGTTCAAGTCTGAAGACTTCACTGCAGTGCAAAGCGGCATACAAAAAAGGCGTCACAAGTATTGGCGTTATTGAGACGAATTTTCGGCAGATTCTCCAATCAGTCGGTGCCCCGTATCATGAACACCTATCTGAGACCAGCGATGGAGTACGCTGTTCAGGCTTGGTCACCCTGGATTCAGAAAGACATCAATCTTCTGCAGCGTATTTACCACCGAACCACAAAGCTTGTACCCGGACTAGCTGCTAAACCATATGAAGAACGTTTGAGGAGTCTCAATCTTTTCGACTTTCGCTGTCGTCGACTAAGAGGTGACCTCATACTGATGTACAATATTATGCACGTCCCTAACCATCCCTTGTCCAAACTTTTCAAACGCTCGCCACCCCGTGCCAGTCGGAAACACGAACTTTCAGTGCTTATTCCCACTTCAAGACTGAACTGTCGAAGATATTCGTATGCTGTACGTGTAAGTTTCACATGGAACACCCTCCCCTCCACTGTTACACACTCAGCCAACCTGGATATTTTTAAAGCTAATTTGGACAAACACTTGAGAGACAACCCAAACTTTGATACGATTTACACTACATGAGTTTTCCTGTTCTTCTTTTTTATTGTATATACCTTATAACTCCATCCTATGGTTATTGTTAAGCTAAATGCTTTTTAGACCATTACAACTTTGAATCACTTTGAATCACTTTGAATATTTTGGCATTTCACGAAATCTTGATTCAGTCTCCATATAAAAATTGTTTCTATCGAAGGGCACCCACAAAGAAACTTGTTTGAATTGTAGTAAGAAACTAACACGGGAAAATGCCATTCTAAATCTTAATTCACGTATTCATTGCCGGTGCCATTTTACGTCGGGCGTGCTATATTTTTGCATGAGTTCCCAACATAAATATGTTGCGAATCTGAAACGACATGCGCAATGAAATATCATACAAAGTTATGTATGTATGCCACTGTTATATAGGGTTCGTACAACGACCCACGATGTTCAGACACAGAATCACGAAGTGATTCTTGGTCAAAGCACTCAAGGCGCTTAGGGATGACCAAAGTAATGTGTTGCTCACATCCCCATCCCTTACACACCACTACCGGTTTCAGGCTGTTTGCCGTCGTCAGGTGGAGACAGTAAGATCAGGTTCAGTGAGCCTTGAAACAGTGGATTAAAGGTAAACAAGATTATACTTGTATGCCAACTGTTATATAGGGTTCGTACAATGAACCACGATGTTCAGACACAGAATAACAAAGTGATTCTTGGTCAAAGCACTCAAGGCGCTTGTGGATGACCAAAGTAATGTGTTGCTCACATCCCCATCCCTTACACACCACTACCGGTTTCAGGCTGTTTGCCACAGTAAGATCAGGTTAAGTGAGCCTTGAAACAGTGGATTAAAGGTAAACAAGGTTATACTTGTATGCCAACTGTTATATAGGGTTCGTACAACGAACCACGATGTTCAGACACAGAATCACAAAGTGATTCTTGGTCAAAGCACTCAAGGCGCTTGTGGATGACCAAAGTAATGTGTTGCTCACATCCCATCCCTTACACACCACTACCGGTTTCAGGCTGTTTGCCGTCGTCAGGTGGAGACAGTAAGATCAGGTTCAGTGAGCCTTGATACAGTGGTAAAGTGGTAAACAACGTTATGTTTGTATGCCACTGTTATATAGGGTTCGTACAACGAACCACGATGTT
>JACCGJ010004134.1:0-13295 GCA_013407085.1 Atriophallophorus winterbourni | reverse complement strand
AAGCAGATTCAAGCGGGGTTGTCTTGTTGAACTCGTCCGTGAAGGCTTTTGCGAATCTCGCAGTTAGATTAGGTTCGCACATGCGAGTGACGTCTATCCTAAGCTTAGCAGACAATTTGGTGCGGTGAAATCTCGTGTGGGGAAGCTTCAGTTTTGCACAGACCAGTGAATGATCAGTGTCGCAGTCTGCGCTTTGATATGATCTGGTGAGGAGCACGCTTCTCATATCAGTTCGCTTAACAAAAATAAGATCAAGCTGATGCCAATGCTTAGATGAGAAATGTCTTTATAAGTCAGGATAAGCTGAATTCACTAAGTAATCATCTCAAGTTTCGATCATCCAACTCACCCAACAATATAGATTTTATTGTCAAAAATGGAAATTCTTCCAAAGCAGAAACTATCATTTGTGACACAAACACTATCATTGAAGAATTCATTCTAAACTTAAACTCTTCTCACAACAAGTAAAACTACGTTTATACAACCACTCAAATTCTCTTTCCTAGTATATAGTATACTTTGATTTTGAACCTGATTGGCATAAGCACATTCTCTCAGCAAGCAACCGTCAGTCCTAAACATGACATAGCGAGCATAACTCCAGCCTTATACAAAATGGGTAGCAATGAATTTCAACTTATTTGCTAAAATTATTTGACGCATCTATCTACTATGGTAGGTTACCGGCAGAATGGAAAAAACTTAATTTTATAATCAGATACAAATCTGGCTTGAAACACTTAGTCACAAATTACCGAACGATAAAACATACTGCCTTCTTATCAAGATTATTTGAAAAAAATATATAAAGCAATACAAGAATACCTAGTATGGTTTTACTAATGCACAGCACGGCTTCCTTAACAAAGGATCCTGCATAACTTACCAGTTAGAATAGTGAAACTCTATCACAAGGTCAATTAAAAATGTTTAGGATGTCATGTTCGTCTTCCTTGATATAACTAAACTTTTCGACAAAGTACCACACAAACTGTTACTATCGAATATGAGTTCATTTGGTATACGTGGAAATCTTCTCTCTTGGCTCAACTCTTTCCTTACAGATAGCAGATACTGCGTTGAGGTGAATGGTCACAGATCCCGCATCCTGCCGATCCCAAGTGGCGTGATGCAATGCATTTTTTCAGGTCCATTACCTTTTCTTCTTCAGATAAATGATTCGTATACGGTCATATCTGAAAGTAGACTATACTTGTTTGCAGACGGCATGAAAGTAGTCATCTATTTCCAATCCTACGAAGCACAAACTTACATTGCCAGGCGGAACACATATTTGGCTGCATTATCCGACTGAATTATAAATGATGGTCACTCATTCCCTGTTGATAAATCTAAGCTCATGCCTTTAAGACGTACAATACCTGATAGATCAATCCATTTTGATAGTAAGCCAACTCAAATGATCGACCCATTACGTTATCATAGGTTCAGATATTCTGCATCGCTCACATTCAACAAGCATAAACATCACGTGATCTCGAAGGCGGAACAGAGTGTAAATATTATACACATGGATCGAAAAGAACACGAATTCGATTGATATAGAACAGAAATCAACGCTAAATACAGAACTCGTCACGTTCTAGAGTTCTTCGAAACGTGGAATTTGACACCAGAATCAACCAATGAGCACATTCAATTTGATGGGGTATACGGACCAATGAGACCACATAACAACCGGGACCTGCGAGGATTCTAACCAATCACAGTAGATGAGGTGGCAACGAAGCAGATTGATTTTAATGATACCCATCGCTCAGTTGTTTTGAAAAAACTCTCGCCGATGATATCGCCTAGTTTGATGACGAAATGTCCGCAACCAACCATAGCAGTTCTGAGAACCACTATTGTAGTAGACCAGATTACTACAATAATGTCCCCAAGAACGTTGGAGAAAAAGCAGGTTGACTGGAAGATATATAGCGGTAGCCAAAAGGTGTACAGAGCGATCACGATGCACGTACGAACGAAACGGAAGTTAATTATTGTCAAGGTCAATGTTTTGATGAGGCAAAACAAGCGGTTTTACACAGCCTCCCTCCGAGAAGTCTGGTCAGCGAGGACTTCTGATCGGGAGTTGCCAGTAGCGTGGCGCATGCGGGTGTCAGGTTACCCCGGGCAGGAACGTAGTCTCTCAGCAACCAGTCACAGAGAAGTAAGCCACGGCGCTCGGTCTGCGTGGGTCGATCATCTGTGGTTCGAGAGTAGGATGTACGGTGAACCGATCAGGACTAAGCCAAGTTGCGTCTCACATGTGAGTGAACGTACTGCCGAGCCGCTTCACATGGAGTGAACAGCTGCTAGCGGGATTTTCCCGTTTGGCGTGGTCTTAGTATGAACCCAATTTGAGCAGAAGCAGGCGCATTCGTAGGCTTGACAACAAGAACCAGAAGCTTCGAAAACACAGTCCCTGCTCAGAATTTCCTGTGTCCGAAGAAGAATGGTAAACGGCCGCGCCAGGAGAATCGGTTGGCGCGTCAATCTGGGCTGGTAAGGACCTTGTGTGACGTGACAGGCGTGTTGGAACAATTTTGCTCTTGTTGGTGGCTAGGGCTACCGGGTGAGTTGGGGGCAAGCGTAGGTGGACCAGGAAGGGTGCGCGATTCGGTGGTATCAGCGGTGGGTGGGTGCGTACCTGAGGGAAGAAAGAAAAAGAAAACTCCCTGGTGCATGGGTTTAGTGCCACGACCGAGTGAGTAGAATGAGGTACGAAATAATGCACGCGTGTATGCCGATAGATATGAAAGTATTAACTACCTACAACAAAATCTGCGAATCAAACGGGTTGCCGTTTGGCACGTTTAGTTCCTGTAGTGGCCGGCTCTAAGTTAGCTGTAGGGACAGGAGGGGTAATGACCAGTGGTGCCGGGGTTGGCGTTGGGTCATTTGGGATAACTTCCTCGTCCATGAAAGCCGGTTTGACTCTGTCGATTGAGACAGTGTCATGCTTGCCGACACGGTCAATGACGACCGTCTTGGGAGATCGCCCGCGTTGGGCGGCGTGTGCTCGGGTAGGGGCTACCGGGAGGATGGCGACAGGCGTCGGCGATCCGGGGGTGGCGCGTGCCACGTTTTCCACAGCGGTAGGTACATGCGTACCGAGGGGATACACGAAGGATGCGTGTATTCCATGTTACCGGATAGGATGGTGACAAGTGTCAGTGATCCGGGGGTGGCGCGTGCCACGATTTCCACAGCTGGGGGTGCATGTGTACCTGAGAAGTAAAAAGAAAAAAAAAACTCTCTGGTGCATGGCTTTATGGCCACGACCGAGTTATAGTGATGAGGTACGTAAAGCATGCACGGGCATATACCAAGTGATAACACTTTAAAATGTGCTACCTAGTCGGCGAACCTTACGGGTTGCCGTTTCGCTCGCCTAGCTGTTGTGGTGGCAGGCGTTGAGATAGTCGAGATTAAAGTACGGGTTATCACGGGTGGTGTTGGGTTTGGGTCTGGCGGATTAGCTAAGTCAACTGCATTGTCCATGAACGCTGGTTTGACTCTGTCAATCGAGGCCGTGTCGTGTCGACCGGCGCGGTCAATCACAACTGATTTTTGGGACCGCCGAATTATCTTAAATGGTCCATCAGAAGGAGGGTGAAGAGGTTGCTTCACCATGTCGTTTCGGAGAAAGACATACTGGCAATGTGCCAACTCCGTCGGCATGTGGGACTGTTTGGCTTGAAGTCGCGGAGATGGTGAGTGGAAACGACTCCTACCGTGTCGCAAGCGCGTCACGTTATCTCCACTTCATTTCCGCATGTGCACATCTGCAGGTAAATTTAAAACACTCGTAAATTCTCTTACTGCTCCATCGCTATGCGAAATTCTCAAAATAAACACTTCTATAGACAATATATTTTGTCACGGTATTCCTGGTTATTGAACCAGTTGTACGTATTTTGTACACTAGCACACGTATAGAACTGTTCACAATGTCCGAAATACATGGTATTATTAAGTGTCATGTTACTTAGTGTCTATGTATGTTTCATCTATTTCTACTCTTCCTAAATATCTGTCTAGGCCTGGGCAACCTGACACTATCTTAGCCCATGTGCAGTCTCTGACTGTGCGGCACTTTGCCTGGATCGGGCTTGTGCTTTCATACATACATCAAAACCTGAGACTAGTATTATATGTACCTTTACTTTTTGTATCTCTTTAGTCAGGTTACTTAGGGTCTATGTATGTTACATCTATTTCTATTCCCCATCTCATATCTGTCTAGGCCTGGGCAACCTGACAGTATCTTAGCCCATGTGCAGTTATCCTTATCGTTTCAATTCAGGTTTCTATCGTGAACAAATGTCTCTAAAAAAATAGAAACATCTAAAAAAATTATTTTTCTGATTAGCTATCTATAACGCTGCTGTAGTGTCAGGTTACATAGCGTCTATGCATGTCTCGTCATATGTTGGGACTTGCATCACATTTTTCTATTTGTCACATTGCCTTCCATGACATTTTCTATACACCATTATGTATATATCTTATAAATGTCACATTTTTATCCAAACTTGCAAAACAATAAAATCTACTAAAAAAATAAAAAAAGTAAAAAAAACCTGAAAAACATTATGTTTTTAATGTACATTCCTATTTTTCAAATGATGAACTATTTTACTTTGATGACCTCTCACCATGATGGTGAAGAGAATACCTCTCATTATATTCCAGTGTCTTCGAATACCGAACCATCAGTGAAACTGGCTCGAAATCTATCCGCCCGAGATTTGGTCCGTATGGCATTCATTATCCTGCAGATAACGAAAATCCGGCTGGTGAACACATTTTGGCTCGAATTGTCGACAATTCTTCGAGAGTATTGGAGTACACAGCGTACCCTACTCCCATGCTTTTAACCACACCCTCTTTCATGCCCTAGAATTTCTTAAATTTTCTTATTCTGATGGATTTATGTCCACTTTTCCATCCTCTCAACCAATCTCTCCGTAAAAAAACATAAATTGATACATATATAATTTATCTATCAATTTTTATGACAATTTATTACAATTCACTTCACATTTTCCATAATTACCGTCCATTTATGTTCTCCATGTTTTCCCATCCTTGCAATTCGTAACTTCTAACAAAATTTAAGTGAAATCTTATTGTTATTAGACATGAAGATTTTTTTCTTACTTTCTGTATATTCGTTTCCATTATTAAACGGAAAAAAATGTTTAAAAATCCCGCTCACTTCGGTCATTTGCACCGTTATATTTTTTTTCTTTTGCTGCTCCAATTTTGATAAACTGATCATGTAATTCATGCCTTGGATATCCGAGAAAAAAAAATGGTGATTGCCTAGCAGGGGCGACAGATGTATAGCCACTTGAAGGTGGTAGCGGGTCAACGAGGTCTACGTGCATGTGCGATAAACGCTTATCCGGTTCGACAAAAGCTCTTAATGGGCTTTTTGTGTGTCGGTGGATTTTTGAGCGTTGACAATTACCGCGCGCTTTAGCGCTTGTGCGAACGTCTTTACTGGATTTTGGTCCGTCACGTAGATCCGTGGATTTATCCTTGATGTGGACAAGACGACGTAATTTCTTCGGGCCGACGACAGTAGTCGTCGTTAGCTGTCGGCCCGATGTGCGATGGACGCAAGGTTTGATGCAACGCCGCGCATCGTCGCCGTATTTCCGATGTATCCAGCAAACGGGTGACCGAGTGTGACTACTCGAGTTTCGGCGGGATGGGGTGCGGGATACTGACTTATTGTTGAGTGCGAGGTTTCGAACCTCATTGCGTAAAGCCGCAACCTCAGCCAGCAGATCCGCAATGCTGACTTCCGTTGGAGTACCCTGTGTGCGTGATTGTCCTGCGGTTACTGTGGAAACATGGGCATCTGGATAGGGACGGATACATTCAGCGATGTTGTCCGTCATTTCCGCAAGCTCAGATACCGGAGTGCTTTTCGCAGCAAACAAGATTGGTTGCACGCACTCAGGTAAGCGCTGAAGCCATAGTTCCTTTAGTAAGGACTCGTCCATGTGCGATGACCCTACCAGGCGGCGCATCTCCATAAGTATGGTAGATGGCTTTTTGTTGGCAATTTCTAAGTTGCCGAACAACTGCTGCAGCCTAGATCGTTCAGACGGAACCGTGCGAGAAATTACGGCTTGTTTGACGATACGGTAACGGTCACCTATGGGTGCAGTAAGGACTGCGTCGCGTACCTATAATAACACATCCGCGGGGAGTTTCTGCGTTAATTGTGAAAACATAGCGTGGTCATCAATGATATTTTTAGAACTAAATTCAGTTTCTAAAAAATGAAACCAATACTCAGGGTCCTGTGGAATAAAACTGGGTATTGTGATGACCGTCGAAACCCATATAACGCGTTTAGAATCACTCATGATAAACAGGAGCAATTGATGCGAATAAAATGCACGATTAAACGAGGTAAAAAATTTTACCTGAAAACTCCGATGTGAAGCGGAAAAATTTTGACGTACCGGAAAAGATACACGAAGAATGCGTGTATGTCGGGCTCACTAATTTGTAGTAGACGAAGGATTCGTGCATCACGTCGGGCTCACCAATTTGTAGTAGACCAGATTACTACAATAATGTCCCCAAGAACGTTGGAGAAAAAAAAGTTTGACTGGAAGATATATAGCGGTAGCCAAAAGGTGTGCAGAGCGATCACGATGTACGTACGAACGAAACGGAAGTTAATTATTGTCAAGGTCAATGTTTTGATGAGGCAAAACAAGCGGTGTTACACTATGACCTACAATTCAGTACCTGAGCTACAAGTATTCAAACTATGATACATAAGATTTCACTTTTCACTATAAGTCTCTCTGATTACTGTAATATAATATATCGCAGCTTAAACAAAAAGAATAACACTAGTTTGAAGAAAGAACAACGTAGTTTTACCAAATAAAATGTTGGAAATTGCTCGAATCATTCATATAGAGAAAGATGTAAGCAGCTCATGTTAGAACCAATATGGTTCTAATATAGAATTAGACAAAACCAAATACTGTCTTCTTTAATAATATTTTATGATGATATTCGTTTTAAATTTACGCACGACAGACTTGATGAAGAGAAACCCTTTCCCTTTATCCCAGTCGCAGCTACAAATTTTGGGACCGAAGGAAAACAGCTAACGTATCATCGCATACGGTTAGAATAGATGTTACGTACTCCGCATGTGCGCATATAACGAGTGATGTTCTCCAGGGCTCAGTCTTTGGGCCTTTGCTGTTCCTCATCTTCATTGACGATAAAGCTAAGTAACTGCGCTCAGCCTGTTATGTTTGCAAACGACGTACAAATTGATGGTAGGTCGGATAACTACGATCTGATTAATGACGCAGAAGCTGTGACGACATGGGCAGTTAAGTGGGATCTTCCCCATAACCTAGAGAAGAGTCACTTGCTCTCTACACTGGCAGGCAACGTGATTGTCTCAACGCCCTCAGCCCACACGGAGTTCCGTAGGTTAATATCTACTAAGGACATAGGAAGCAGTTTCCGCAAACTTTACGTTGGCCAATCAATTTGCTGCTGTGGCTCAAACGGCCAGGAGGGAACGTTTTCGACTACGTTCAGCTTTCACTTACAGAAAAGCTGAGACACTGTTGCCCATCTACAAGGCATTAATTAGGCAGCATCTAGAATATTGTATCCAGGCTTGGAGGCTGTATTACCGGAAGGATATTGTGCAGCCAGAAAAGATACAGAAGCTGGCCACTCGCATGTTCGAGGGGTTAGCATACACTAATTATGAAAATCGTCTATTAGCATTAGGACTTTTCTCGCTTAGGAGGAAACAACTTAAGGGGATCTAATAGAGACCTTTATAGTTGTCAAAGGATTAAGCTGTCTCGAATATGATGACTTCTTCCAGTTCTCCCATTTGGTTGGTACACGAGGGCACAATCTTAAGCTAAGTAAACAGCACACCAGGCTGCAATCCAGAACTCACTTCTTTAGCATTAGTGTAGTGAAAGCGTGGAACTCACTCCCCGCAGAACTAATCTCCGCAAGTCGAGTAAATGTGTTCAAGCATGGGCTGGACGAACAGTATCAAGTGCTTTTTCCGGAGCATCACATTTAAGACTAAATCCCATTTATAGTCAAAAAAAGATAAATAATGGGAAAATCTTTTTGAAACATTAAAAAGCGTTTCTTTCCCATTTTTCAGTTTTTGTTGAAATTAACTGCTGTCCATCGTCTTTTCATTCGATTAGACATGCAACATGCATTAATACTCTAACCTTTCGGTGATGAGACATCTCCCTTCTTCTATTAACAGGTACACAGGCCTGTGCTCCCTACGAATCAATCCTGGTAGTTGCGAGGTGTTTTCAAGCATACCTGCGAAAGAATCTGGGCACTCGTTTCAACTTGGTCGACTATCGCCTTGTGATACAGATACTGATACTGACTAGGATACCAATGAACAATGAATCAAATTTGATGTGCTGGGCGCTCCTTTATAGCTTTCCACCGACAGAAATTCTGGAAAAAGTCATTTATATTGCTGTGCCAACTTAACTGAACTGGAGATATCGCATATCTCGAAAGAGTCAAGCGCCTTGCGACTAGGATGGTTGAGGGTCAGACAGGAAAATCCTATGAGGCAAGACTCAAGGAACTAGATCTGTTCTCACTAAAGAGACACCGGCTGAGAGGCAACCTAATAGAAGCCTTCAAGATTATAAATAGGTCTTACAGGTAATAATATTAATGAAATCCTTACACTTACCCCTAAAGCAACCACAGGGGATATTTCTATGAAACTTCTTAAAAGTAGGCTAAGGTTGCTGGAACGTGAGTACCTTTCAGCAGCTGTGTGGTCAATTTCTGGAACAAGATCCCAGATTGTATAATAAACCTCCCAAATGTGTTGACCTTTGAATGGGAATTAGACAATGAATGGCCTAATATATTTTCACATATCGTCTGAAAAAAAACTTAAAAACAACAAAAAAACGTATTGTTACATTTGTTATTTCATATCTCTCTAGGCCTGGGCAATCTGACAGCATCTTAGCCCACATACAGTTTATGACTGTGTTTCACTTTGCCTCGAACTGGCTAGTGATTTCATAAATCATACATTGTTCACGCATATTATTGCACTGTTTCCTGAATAGATGACCTCTCACCGGAACAGTGTTTACGACCTTGACCGCGCGCAAGTTGAATATAATCGCTCGTGACAGATTTCTATTTTTATTCTGCTTTTGTCATCATGGTTGTTGTTAAATCAAAAACAAAACTTTGTTCTAACTCTAAGGATACTCGAAGATCCGGTGAGTGTAAAACAACCGGTAAAAGCCGTCCTACGGTTGAATCGAATAGTTCCTGTGGAAATCCTAAGTGTTCTACTACTGTTCTCGAAGGAATAGAATGCACAAACTGCTCCGTATGGTATCATTCACGCTGCTCGGGTTTAACCGCAACGGTTTTGGCTGAACATAGCTCTAATTCCACCAAACCTTGGTTTTGTAGCGCGTGTACTAATCTCCCTATGGCTCGAAGTCTACTGCATATGATAGATCAACAGTCCAAGACTATCATTACCCTCGAAGGCCGTCTTCATAAACTTGAAAATATGTTTAACGAACAGCATACTACTTCAAGCCTCGCTGTTGTTACATCACTTCCACCAGCACAGAAGTCAGTAGTTAAACCCCCCGTCACGCAGGCCCATCCCATCCATGTACAACAAAAGATCAGCACAAAGCAATCTAGTGTTGTCACTGGCAGACCCAAACCGCTAAACGGCACAAGCATCAATAATGTTTTGACCGCGCGAGCTTCTAGTCCCATGGCAGTGACGTCGAAGGTTTCGGTAGCACGAGCGGAGGCACTTACCGTGATTTGCTCCAATGTCCCCGAGACTGATTCACCCAGCTTCATAGCGCGTCAATCTGAAGATGTGGAACAATGGAAAAAGTTGTGTCATGAGCTAAGTCTTAACATAGAACCGGCTAGCATGGTCCGCTTGTCAAGAAACCAGAAATCGGCACACGTTGGTGAGCCAAGATTGTTGCGCATCGTGTTAAAATCGTTAGCAGATGTTGAATCCGTTCTTCTATCCGCTTACATGCTTCGAAACAGCTCGTCCCCCATCCGTATATTCCCCGATATATCATGGGCAGATAGGCAAGCGAAGAAGCAAGAGAATTACGATTGGAAACACGAAAGTGACAAAAAAGCATCTTTGTTTATGGCGTTCCTGAACTGAATGATAGTGATCCTAACAAAAACACCACTCATGATTGCGAACAGTGGCGCTTCTTACAGCAATTGAGTAAAATTACCGATACCTT
Organism: Atriophallophorus winterbourni; assembly: GCA_013407085.1. Taxonomy (NCBI): domain Eukaryota; kingdom Metazoa; phylum Platyhelminthes; class Trematoda; order Plagiorchiida; family Microphallidae; genus Atriophallophorus; species Atriophallophorus winterbourni. The sequence continues at coordinate 2,955 of JACCGJ010004134.1, read as the reverse complement.
AACTACTTCCCTGAAGCGTTTGCCAGCTTCTCCCAGCTACCAAGGTTCTGGTCCTCGCATACTTAAGGTCACCTTTCAATCTGAATCTATGGTGAATGACGCTTTGCAACAATGGTATCGACAAAGGCATTGTGCTCCAGCAGAAGTTCGTCTTCGCTCGGCCCTGGAAAAGCGGATTAACAGTAAACCGCGATTGACGCCACCGCTTCCACTAACCGGAACGAATATGGTGCAGACAGACTCGACGAACCCAAAAAACTCACAAGAGCCGATCCAAACGGGATCGGCGGTCTAGATATTCGTATAAGTGATGCTGCTCCTAACCTTACGCGTGAGGGCTTGAACTGTCTCTACACGAACGCGCAGGGTTTACTCAGCAAACTTGCAGAACTTCGCTTGAGGCATGCTGCTCGTCATTTTGACATAATAGCTGTATCCGAAACGTGGCTAAGCTCTTCGATCACTGACGCCGAGTTTCTCTCACTGATATGTCCATTCTCAGGAACGATCGTCCAACTAAAGGGGGCGGTGTTCTTCTATACTATAATTCACGTCTTTCTTGTGAGGTTCTCCCGCAAGAGCAACTTAGCGTGGTGGACTCACTTTGGTGTCGCTTGCAACTTAAAAATAGGACTGTGCAATTGTTGCGGTAATATATCGTCCACCGAATACTCAACGCCTCATTGATGATGTCATTATTGCATCCATTCGCTTCGCCTTATCACTACCCCACTCGCACGCATTGCTGATGGGGGATTTTAACTCTCCTGAAGTCGTCGGCGAACCCAGCCCAAATACGTTTGCTGCGGATCTGGATGATTTCATCAGCAGTCATCCTTTGTACAACCACGTTAATGTTGCTACACGCTTTCGCAGTGGCGATTGTCCATCTTTACTCGATCTAGTGCTGACTAACGAGGAACTGATGGTAGAAGAAATTCATTATGAACCGCCCTTAGGAAAGAGCGACCACGTCGTCCTGACATTTTTTTTCGTTTCTTACGCCGAATTCCTTGACGAGGAGGTACCCCTGTTACGGGTAGTTACGGACTACAAGGCGTTTCAAGAAATTGTCACTGCTAACAATTTCGACTTCATGTTAAATGGCGATCCTGAGCTCACCTGGTCCAGATTTGTCTCCCAGTGGCACTGTCTCCTGAAACAATCATCGACTTCCAAAACAGTCAAACGACGTATCCTACGTACTTTCATTCGTAGTAGAACTCGTAAGTGGATCTGCTGCAGAAACGCTGCTTGGAGTAAGTTCCGATCGGAAGAGTGTGCGCGAAATTGGGAAGCATATCGACAATTACGCAACCACTGTACGTCTCTAGTGCGTCAAGATAAGCTGGATTACCATAACAAGTTAACTGCACGGTTTCTGAACAACCGAAAACTGCTATACCGTCATATAAATGACAAAAGAAAAGTGAAAACTGGAATCCCCCCACTGAAAATTGAAGGCGGCTCCACATCGACTTCTATGGAAGCCGCAAATACACTGAAGGATCACTACATGCCGGTATTCCAGAATTGCCAACCATCTTCGTTGAATATCACCCCACCCCCACCTAGACTCTCTACTATTCTGTTCACCGCTGAACGTGTATATAAAAAGATCATGCAGCTCCGTGAAAATTCATCACCTGGAGTAGACCGGATTACACCGAAAGCATTGCGTGCGGTTGCTGTGCAACTTTGTGAACCACTTTCCATGTACTTCCAACGTCTGTTCGATATCTCCCATGTCCCCGAAGATTGGAAACAGGGGATCATAACCCCGATATATAAAGGTGGAAACCGCAGTGATCCTGCAAATTACCGCCCAGTCACCCTGCTCCCTGTGCTTTCCAAAGTAATGGAATCTATTGTATCCGATGATTTGATGGCTTTTATGGAGAACACGAATGCTGTCGCCATCGAACAACATGGATTTCGCCGCGGACACTCCTGTACAACAAACTTGCTTCTGGCGCGGGACAGCTGGACCAAGGCTGTTGATGCGGGCCATGGTGTCGACGTTATATACTTGGATTTCTCCAAAGCTTTTGACCGTGTTAACCATGCTATTTTACTGCAAAAGCTTGGCCTACTTGGAATTGGTAACCCACTTTTGTCTTGGTTAGCCGAATTTCTCCGCTCCAGGACACTCCGCGTTCGTGTCAGACAATCGCTCTCCGATTGTTTTTCAATACAATGCGGATTACCCCAGGGCTCTGTACTCGGTCCGCGTCTGTTCTTGATGTTCATCAACGACATTGGAGCATGTGTGAACTCGCCGTTTCTGATGTTCGCAGATGATATCAAGCTATGGCGCATCCTCTCTTCCTGGAATGATTGTGATTACCTGCAAGCCGATCTTACCTCACTTAATAACTGGGCAACGTCGAACCAGCTCCCTTTCAACCCACGAAAATGCCGATCTCTCCGCATCCGTCACTCTGGCGAACCTAGTTACAAGCTAGGGAAAACCGAACTTTCGGTGAGTATGCTAGAAAAGGACCTCGGCGTATTGGTTCAAAGTGATCTTGGGTGCTCAGCCCAATGTTCCCGCGCATCATCAGTCGCCAATCGCAACGTAGGGCTCCTCAAAAGGGTATTCGGGTCTTTTGACCGCCGCCTCTTTTCCTCGCTCCTACACGCGTACATCAGACCCCACCTAAAATATGCGGTATCCGTTTGGTCTCCATGGTTAAAGCGTGACCATCACGTCCTAGAGAAGGCTCAACGGAGGTTCACAAAGCTCGTCAAAGGACTCAGTTTACTGAACTATGAGGACCGCCTCCAGCAACTCAACGTGTTCCCGATCAGTTACCGTCGCATCCGAGGTGATCTGATACTGGTTTTCCAGATCCTTAAGGCGCACAAACATCCGTGCCATGGACTGCTTTTGATGGCACCCAGTTCCGGAACCCGGGGGCATGTTTTCAAGCTAGCCCACCAGCCCAGTCGGTT
>JACCGJ010004133.1:0-47070 GCA_013407085.1 Atriophallophorus winterbourni | reverse complement strand
ATCAACGAGAGACTGGTCCAATCGTGACTGGCTGAATTAATCATTGTTCATCCAACTGTCACTTCGTGTTCGCTCTCTCGGTTAAACAAATTTTGCGCGTCAGCACAGAATGACTACCATAAATTATCACTACATATTGTTTTCATGTCCTAATCGCATGACGGAAACATGTTAACAACTTATGTTTGTTGGATTATTTTGGGCATCGGTCAACTAGGCCAACTGCATAGTATCGAGACATAGTCGTCTATTTCCCCTTTCCGTTAACTTTCTATCACTTCTTGTTTTTTTTTCCATGTCAGGTTCAAGGCTCTGCGTGTCTCCAACGGCGCCAACCGACAAGCCTGGAAGTGGACCCGAGCCGCGACCAGTTTTGCTGGATCGGCTTCGTCGCCTTTTGCCAATTGCCAGACTCATTTCTAACCGTTTCACACAGCTTTAAGCACCTTCGCATGTTGCAGGGATCCTGAAATAGCCCGCTCGAGCGTGACGGGCGGGATGCCACCCCACAAAGTGTAACCTGATTTCCAGAGATATCATTTAGTTTTATTATTTTACGGTTTTCGCTTTCTTGATTTTTTTTTTTTTAAAAGCCGGGCGTATGGTTATGTATTTCCAAATTTTTTCGGTGGATACCGATCTAGCTCGTTGAGTTTTCTTCTGTAATCTGTTCCAAGGTCCGCATTTCGGCTGTTTTAAAGTCGTGTGATCTTGTCTCGACGGATACGCTTCAACACTAGCATTGGGTTAAAGTCGGTGGATGTAAAAAGATTGATCCACATACCGAATCACGAATACCTTTCGCCTCTAGTTCGGTATAGAAGCTCGGGTTACAAGGGTTTTTTCTAAATCAACTTCATTGGGACATCCCTCCGGATCTCATGTCCGTCAGTGGCCTGCAAATGGTATTCCATTTCCACAATGCGAGTACCGCTCAATTTGGAGGCACTGTGAAAGCTTCCTCTGGCAAGCTGACGCAGATCGACCGAGTAGACCGTCTATAAGCTGCCGGAGGGACAGTGGTCACTCTGGAATCGGAACTGTTTTCCTCCTCCCATCCTCATAATCAAATGCTGTGGAGCATGAAACAAAGCATGCGCTTCTGATGTACATCCATGGTCCGATGTCGACTAATGGAAGCCAACAACAAGCTTGGGTGCACTATCCAAGTTCGCGACCCATTGTCTCGATGGATAATCATCATATCGTTCATGAAGCTAGACAAAGGCGGTTTTTGTGTAGCTCATGCTGATCTCATTTGGTCGATTTTAAAACGTACTCTGCATTCATCGAGGGCAACGGTTTGCCTAACTATTCACACCGATGTGCGAGTAACCACTGCATATTCACACAAGGATAACGTAAGCGTTAATCTTGTGGAAAGTTGGAACTGTAATCCACACCACAGTTGCATATTTTGTAAAATTTGCCGAGCTCTAATTCTTAGGTATACTCCATAACCCTTATATGACCTCTGTGGTTTATAGAAGTAGGTTCCAATAGATAATTGACACACCGAATATGTTGTGGCTTCGGAACTCATTAATTGCTCAATTTCCGCTGCCTGGCCATACCCATATGTTATCAACAATGACCGAATAAACAATTGTCCACTGCCCAGCTCATTAGGCAGACACATGACCTGTACAAGTTCATGCTAATTAAATGGGAAATACCTGGCTGCTTTGTTTTGTGTTGTGGTTGATCAACACGTCTGTCTTGCTCCGCTTCTATTGCCGTTAAGCAGTTTAAGCTAATAAATGGTGTTATTTAACGTAAGGGTTGGGGATGTGAGCAACACATTACTTAAGTCCAACGAGGTTCTATCGCGTGCTAGTTCTTCGCATGACGTTTATATCATCACCTTCATCACCGTTGAAAACCCGTTTTGTTTGTAACTACTCATGAGCACAATATTCTTCAAAATATTTACTAACTTGATTTTGATCGCCCATCATAGAGGCGCTGGTCTTGAGTTTCGTTCTTGGTTGGCCTCATCAGCAATGTCTATCTCCGGTCTTTGGTTGGACTCGAACCGATAACCATTACCATTGTAGTCCAATGCCTTATGACCTGGGCTGCCGACTGTTACTTAACTTATTGCTATCAATGTTTTTAAAAAAATTTCTTCAAACCGGAACTTTTTTTGCGTTATATTTCCGACCCTGATCTCCATGTTAGGTCTTTCCGTCGGATAAAGTGTAAGCTAAGCTTACTGATTTAACCTGATGGGCACTGATTGTTTTCTAAAATACGATTATTTTCATCATGTCAACTTCTTAACCAGTATCCGTCACTCTTGCATCCTTGTCGGTTTCCGGCTGGTTTCCTTAATAAAAACTTTGAATCTCGGTTGCTTTCAACTTATTCGACAGACGGGTCCCAAAAGTAAAGGTTTGAAAGTCCAACTTGAAAATAAATCATGAAGACCAAACGCAATAATACACGTGAAAGATGATGCCTTTCGACTCCCATATATCGTGCGGTTATCCTTTTTTAGATCATTAGCTGCCACCGCATCTGTGTTCTGCCATTTCTGTGTTTGTTTCACAATTATTTTCAAAATAGTCTCGAGGAATCGCTGCTACATAGTTCATCATGTGTTTCTATCTTCGCCAAGTCGACTTTATTTTTAAACAAACTATCTTGCTAAATCGTTCTGTTGCTCACGATTTGAGGCGCACGTTTCTTGCTTCTTTCTGCTGACTCTTTTGAATAAGTGGGACCGTGAGGGAATAAGTGAACTTTCACATCCACATTTTAAGCTGAGGTTGACATGCTGTCACGTGACTACACAGACTGTAAAAAACCCGGAAAATGGAATCTACATGGCCGATGCATAACCTGTTGTGCATATCTGCATATCCTGATTATTTCTCTGATTTTCCACGGTCATTATTTAAAATAAGTAAAATTGGACTCAGCGTACTTCGTATAAGGTTCGCAATCGGACAGGATTCAAATTTTTCCATTACGAACGGAACGATCATTATTTCCTAAAATCGGTTTTGTTACCCAATTCTCGCACGAAACGGCGGCATTGTAAACGTTGGCCAAATTCTAGTTTGACCTTGACAGCCGAACTGGCGATCCCTCTGCCTGGTTTGATCAGATTTCGCAGTGGCCACCTCGAGATGCGTTCAGTAACGGTCTTCTTGTATGCTTCTTTCGGTGTTTGGTTACTGTTGTATCTTGTCAAGTGGAGTCACACGGAAAGCTTTTTGTGGTGCATTGTAGTGAAAACCACGAAGAAGCCATCCGGCTGATGTCGTTCTCGTTTATAAAACTTGATTTAATACACCATTTCGTTTGAGGTGTATGCAATTTATCCTTGTGTGTGTGTGTGTGTGTTAACTCTTCTACAGATTGCGTAGATTTTTAAGCTTCGCCTTTTCTTGACTATTTGATGCATTCACGTGTTATGGTTGTATGTCAGTTGTAATAATCGGAACTTGATACTTATTTTCTGCTTTTCCTCTGATGATAAAGCATTTCTACTTCGGAAAATTGTTGCTTTATCAAAACTTGTTGTCTTGATTCCAGGCGCGATGCTAATTCGCCGATCTATCTTCTTTTCTCCTTACTGCGTTCAATTCCTCAAACAATCCGCTTTCGGCGGTCATCGCTTTCAAAGTGTGAGTTTCTATGGTTAGCTTTCTTCCTCCCATTTTTCTGCTTTCTGCTAACTATACCACTTTTCAATATAGCATTCCAAAGCGGAGCCTGGTCCTTCTGTGAACTCGCCGCAATGGGTCACAGTTTGTGGTCAGTCGTATCCTCGTGACTCGCTGTACAACATACCCCCGCGGATTATCCAATTAACCGAACGCCGTCTGCACAATCAAAAGTATCATCCCTTGTGCTTGCTCAAACAGCGTATCGCTGATTTCATGTACAAGGTTTGTGTGGTTGTCGATTGTCTCTCACCAACACACTGAGACGACAGGCTGTAAAGTTTTTTTCCTCTTCAAAATGACTACTCCACGAACCGGGGATAATTCGTTCATGTAGTTGCAACGATGAGATTGCATAATAAAAGCTTTCGTGGTTTACCTAAACAAAAATATTTGACTATATTTTCTGGATACCGAGAATTTTCAAGGCGCTAACCACGACGGACCGCCGTCAACATTTGGACAAACGTGATAGTTAACTAATCTGTGAATACTCCTCCAGGGACCGTGGTCGCGAGCCACTTCGAAAGATGTTTTGCTGTTGATGATGGAACTGTCTCACAAGCCAATGTTATCTTGACGAAAGTCTTTTACGCTTGGAACTGAAAAAGTGTTCTTGGTCAGTGGTTTTGTTCATCCTAAAGGCAGACTATTGTATCTGAATCATCAGGAACAGCATTAGTGCTGAATTCTTAACTTCCATACAACCCTGAAAAAAACCCTTAAGATGAGCATTAGCAGAGCTTAAATAGCTACGGAATTTATAGAAAATCAATGCACATTTACCGTGGGATGAGGTGCTCGTACATGGAATAAAACAAACATTCAATAAAGTTTCTTGAACTAGTAGAGCCATGTCAGCACGACAGCTTCCTTTCGGCTTTCGGTGCTATGCGTCCTAACAAGCTTTCCTCGTCACTCCACTTGACATCACTTTAGAAAGATGCTTACTGCAAGACCGATACTGAACACGCTTTGGAAACATGTCTTTAAGCATAACTAGCCACTGCTATATCTGTATGCGGGGACCCTAGTCCCGAAGACATACTGCGTATGTGCCATGTGACAGTTCCGCTACTATGAGATGGACGAACATCGGGCTGTGGCATCGCATAAAGAATCCGTTTCATCAGTATGTGGTCCGGAATCCGTATAATGGTACTCAAACGGTGTAGGCTGTTCTGCTTCTCCATATTACTACTGAAGAGCGTATTCGAGGAGCATCGTTGTCTATACGACGGTAATAGCGATGTTCTAAAAGGCTGCGTTGTCGTCGGTCGTCGAATACTTGGAGAAACATTACCCAAGTTGCAAGTTTTGCACCGTGACAGTAATACAGTCCGAACTGTCGTTTTGTAGACCCTACCTTTGCGTAGTATAGACAGTTCTTTCTGACACCAGCGGTGAACTAATTTGCGGAATGCTCCGGTTGCCTAAACAGTGCGTGTCGAAACCTCGTCATCTAAAGGTGCAGAATTATTGAGACAGCTGAATGCCTCAATCAGTGTGTGGAGTAATCTGTGATAAGATCTATAAACAGCTGACAATATTGTATGCCCCAAGGCAATGCTAATGAAGCGCTGCCTATATTCACTTCTCCAATTCCAGCGAACCATATGTAGCATCTTTTCACGTAGAACATTGCTCAGCTACATACCTAATAAAACGCGAATATGCATTCAAGGCTATTATATAACGCATGGGCCAAGTGTGGCGTAGCGGCTACGATATTCGACTGACAATCGAGTGGTCCACGTTCAAATTCCCGCGGTTTTATCGATTTCTTCGCCTCGCCCAGATGTAGAGTAGGTACCGAACAAAATTTTGTAAAGCATTGCGACAGCTTATCACCCCGTCTAGTCGGTGAAGTTTTTCTAATCTGTAGAGCTTCGTACGAAAACCGGAAATCATCACCGGCCTTGAGGATCCCATCAGTGTGATATGGAATAAGAAATTAAGGAATTATTCAACTGCACAACATTAGATATTCCTTACATGTCCTCGTCTGGTTGTCCGTTATATTGGAGGCATTTCAGCACCACGGCTGGTGGGTCTTCACCCCGCAGGCTGTCTCTTTTTTTCAACTGCTGTGGACACCCATTTTCCATCCTCAAACACTGGGAAATTAGCGTTGAGAGCATTTTCATAAAAAAATGCACAAGCGCAATGGAATGTCAAACCCGTGCTATTGTTAAGTGTGGTACCACTGCTGCCCCTTTGTGTTTGGGTTCCAGAAAATACCACGAACCTATTCTTGAGTCTAACCAGAGAGTACACGGTTGGTTTGTGGTTCGTACACACTTCAATCCATATAGACTCTATTCCGCGTGACAATTCGCTCCAGCTTGTTGTGTATTCGAGTGCGATATCCACATGAAAATTCACTCTCCTTTATCCGTTTATTGTAAGGCACTATCATGTCAGTGATACGGTAACAACGGTGCTTATGATGTTGAGGAAGAGTAAACGTAGCTTTCAACTTGGACTTGAATTTTTGGATAAGGCTGACTCGGCCAATCACACTTATGTGATGAGTTCATGCGTTGTGTTTGACGGGAATGCGTGCAAATATGGGTTTTGGGTGTAAAGTACTGTTTTGCCCCGGGCTGCTCTCCTCAACAGTACCACCGTTTTATTGTCATTCGTGAACGCGTTCGTCAAGCATCACCATTAAAACATCCAACCATTGTTACTTTGGTAAAGTGCTTTCATTTGAATATCAAACTCACTCGAGACTTTCATTCATATTGACTCAGACTCTCTTTTCCCTTTTTTGCTGCTACTCAGTAGTACAGTACCAAGTCCTTTAAATTATTCACAAAGTTTATAACAACGGTCCACATTGGAAGCACTGGACTCGAGTTTCGCTCTTATTTGAGCTCATCAACAGTGCATATTCTCTCTCGGGTCGGATTCGAACCCAGAACCATCGCAATTGTAGTCTCACGCCTTATGGTCTGAGCTATCTACCACCATTTGACCGATTATGCATTTATGAATGTTTCTTCAGACTTGCACATTTTGAGTAGTGTCATATGCCCGACCAGTCGAGAAGGTGCCAGCAACAACTATTGTGGTCGACCAACCGATCTCATCTCCTTGTCAGGTCTTCCAATGTGGACCGTTGTGATAAACTTTGTGAATAATTCGCAGGATTTGGTACTGATGAGTAGTCGCAAAACATGAAGAACGAACACTCTGTCTTTTCCTACTCTAGCAGTTTCCCAAACGCAACGCGGATGGCAGACCCGGCGCCCCTCTATTCAGCCTACACGATTCCATCTCCCCCGTGGTCACGTGTCGGCAGAACTTTGACTCGCTTCTCGTTGAGCCATCTCACCCGAGCCGTTTGCCCACCGACACGTACTACATCAACGAGGACACGTTGCTTCGGAGTCACACGTCTGCGCATCAGTCCGATTTGATCCGATCCGGTTGTGATGCGTTCCTCGTGGTTGGTGACGTATATCGGCGTGACGATGTGGACGCGCTGCATTATCCCGTTTTCCATCAAGTCGAAGGAGTGCGCTTGTACACATCGAGTGAGGTATATTGCTTGTCGCGGCCATGCTACTCGCATGATTGTTTATCATTGTCACTTCCGTTCTGATGAGCAAGCTTCATCACCATCAAAGGCAACGCTACGCCATTTTGGAATCCGTGTCATTTACCTGTGAAAATTAAATATCAGAATAAGAAAAGCACAATAAATTCGTGCGCGATATTTCACTTTCACGAGAATGTGCCTGGGACTATTGGATAGATCTACATATGAGTATAAATGTGTGTCTGTCTGTATGTATGTGTAAAATCACAGGTCTGATCCAGGCAAAGTGCCGCTCAGTCTGAGAATACACGTGAGCTAAGATACTGCCAGATTGCCCAGTGTTAGACAGATATGGGAAAGGAACTGGCAGTGTGACTCCAGCATGGATTCGCATGCATTTCTCTATCGGTGGCAAATCAATTTAGCACGGTGTTAGCCACACAGCACAACAGTGTTGCACGATTTCACAAGCGTGCATGTATGTATGTATGAATGTATGCATGTAAGCTTGTAGTATGTTCACTCTATTACGATAATACTGTCTAAGCTGGCTGGCCCATGCGTATAGAATGGGAAACAGACATATTCGAAAAGATCTACTCTATGAAGAGATGAAATAAGGAATTTGGCCCACGAAGGAATATTGGAGCTTTTGACATTGATCCTACGAGATGGGCACAGCCTGCTTTTTGTTAATCACTTCAAACACGCAGCGTGGAGCGCCATCTTCCACCTGGGGAAGAAAGCAGATACTTCACTTTACGCCTGCATGTGGATCACTTCGAAATCCCACGAAAATGACACTGATCGCCTGAGTGGTGTGTATCGCTGTGACCTCTGCGGGAGAGGTCGTTCCTCGGACTGATTAAATGTTTGAAATGTCGTGGAACTTGGGAACCTCCTACGCTTATGATGTAAATCCATGGCTGCCACTGGCCGAACGGGGCCAATAAATATATAAGCGTGTATATCTGTATGTATGTATGTATGTGCATCTGTTCCCATGTTTTTTCATCTACGTGCACATGACAATCTGTCGGTTGGCGTCTTTTCACGTGCGTATCCTAGATGCGTCTCGTATATGTGTTTTGTTTGTTTCTGTTTGCATGCTTAAATGTGTAAATGTATGTATGGATGTGTGTAGATGTATGTTTCTACGTCAAAATGTGTGTATGTATATATGTTTTGTGTGTATGTAATTATATGTGTGTATCTATATCGTCTAGCTTGTCGACAAGCCGTACAATCAGAGATTACACGTGAACTAAAACAGTACCAGGTTTTCAATGCACGAACTTGCAATCGTGCATTAATTCATGCTGTGCGGCTAACACCGTGCTAAATTGATTGGCCAGAGGTATTGAGCTGAATGATGAAACAAGCTGGAGTCTCACTATCATTTCCTGTTCTTTTTTTCTTCCTCGTATCTGTCTAGGCAGGGCAACCTGAAAGTATCTTAGTCCACGTGCATTCTCTGACTATGCGGCACTTTGCCTGGATCAGGCTTGTGCTTTCATACATTTCAATGCCTTGACACACATCTATGGTAAGCAATAAGGTTGTAACTGGTGCTTACCTATGAGCCTTTGGTTTAACCTTGTGTGACTTGCTTGCTTTTGACGATTTCAAAGCATACCCAGATCAAAATTTTAAGTTAGACATTGTTGTGTTGGATTCTTATTCGTAATTGAACTCGGTCGTGCGAGCGTTAATGCGACCTTCATAATCATGTCTGATTGGCTGAATCGTGTAACTTTGTTCCTATTGGTAATTCTTTGCCCCGCGCTTTACTGTCTAATTTATTTGTTATTCTGTGGGTGAATGGAATATAACAGTCATGTATGTACTTCTCATCCTCCACAACTTGAGTACGATTATATGCCTTAAAATTGTTCAGAAGAGATCAAGCTGGTGATTCTCGCTCCCCACACAGCTGCCCTTTTTATCACTCTATTTTTGCTTTTCCTCTAAACGTTAACTGCAACTTTGCTATCCTATCACAACGCATCGCTTACGTTTACCTATTTACCAGCTGTTCAATGGTGCTGTTGATCCCAGCAGTTGCCTCAGACTGTTCGATGACATTCCTGCCTCATCGATTTACGCCAAACCGAAACAACAAGAAGCTCCGTTCCCGTCATCCATGTTTCCCCCGGACAAGCAACCGGTGCATTCGATCGAGACCGCTAAACGTCTAGAGTTCGAGTTGAAAACGGCTTTGCAAGCCCTGGCCAAAGCGCTTCTCGGTTCCGGTACGCCCTTTGAGCAAACATAAGTTTTAGTCAGGTTTCATCATCCGGTTAAAGATTATTTTCGGCCAAATTCACGACATAAGAGATGAGTAGGTTTGGGAATCATTTGCCAATCCGCTAAAAATATTCATATATAGCCTACTTATAAGTAGTGCAAACTAATGTTGCCACAACATTTCGATGACTTGTATATACATTTATTCTTTATTTGTACGTCACATCTACCCGATATCGAATCAGATATATTCAAAATGTGAGCGCTTTTCACATTATCATAAATCCGTTTATAAATGTTTTAACAAAATATGTTAACCTGTTGTTAGCCCCGGCCCGTAACTTTGGCCCTATTGTTTCATTTATCCTAATCTCTCGTCACTGATGCTAGTCCGGGTTCATCTGTGTTTAACGAGCTGGTACATTAGATTGTGGTCCTTCGATAATCGATTTGCATCACATCACTAGCGAAACTTTTGTGGAGTCCTTTTATAACAGGTTGCATTTCTTCTTGTCCTACATTGCTCACTTCATTTCTGGGATGTGCAATCGTGCAGCATTTCTGTGCTGTGCGGCTAATATCGTGTTAAATTGATCAACCATCGGTAGTGGGCTGCATGCTGAAACACGCTGGAGTCTCACGACCATTTCTATTTTCTATTCCCTTCTCATATCTGTCTAGGCCTGGGCAACCTGACAGTAGCTTAGCCCACATGCAGTCTCTGACTGTACGGCACTTTGCCTGGATCAGGCTTGTGCTTTCATACCATACCATATACATTATTGTGATTGGTTGAAGGTTTGGTGATATGAGCACTCCGCTACGTTGATTGAAACCGTTTTTGCTGTCCTTGGTGTTGTTTTCCTATTGTTAAGTAGATACGATCCGTATGTGTGTTGAAATTTGTAAACTAAGTGTAAGCCATGCACGTGGTTGTTGTTGGCCTCCGTCATTCGATGTCGACCATGGATGTACATCACATCGCGTGAATTTCATGTTTTGCAACTTTTTGAATGACGAAACAGTCCGATTCGGGAGGAACAATCTCTCCCGCAGCGCTTGCAACGATAGTCACAACTCTGTTGTATTGCATCAGTTGCACGCCGGCGACGCGATCTGCGTTCAGCAGCCAAGAACTGTATTTGCTCCTCCCCGGCTTGCAGACGACGCTTTACACAATGCCTCCAAAATGAGCGGTCAAGAGGAAGTTATTCCCAGCTTGCGGGGTCAATGTCAAGAGCTTTCATATCTCTTTTGCAAACATCTTTGTACCGCAAGTGCGGTCTGCCCAATGGTCAACTACCTAATTGCAACTCACCGTAGAGTAGATCTTTCGGAATACGACCATTTTCCATTCTATATTCCTGACCAAGCCACCGCAGGCGGCGCTGACGTAATAGGGTGAACATGCTCTGTAGACCAGCTTTTGAAAGCACTTCAGCGTTAGTCACTCTGTCCATCCACGATATGTTCAAGATACGACGGATGCTTCGTAGATGGAAAGCATTCAGCTTCCGTGATAGAGATGGTCAAAATGGGACGGATTTGCCTCATTTTCAATCAAACATGCAAATTTATTTATTATTAAACTAGTCGGATAGGGGAGTGTAATCAGGTTCCATGGGATCCGAAACAGAGGAGGAACGTGATCTGTGCACCTACACACATGGTGATGAGTCAAATTGGTGTTCTTAAATCCAATATCCTTATTTGCATCCATTTCTATTACATACACCCCACGACCGGTTTCGTGATGTTTGCAATCATCAGGTACGATCGAGATCCGCATTCGATTGAAGCAGTGGACGAATAGCAAACAAGTTGCGCTTGTATGCCACCGTTGGATAAGGTTGGTACGAGCAACCTGTTCAATCACATGAACACACACTCATGTAGACAGCGTCTAACCCCATGACCGTGAACAAAAAGGCTCATTTGCATGCTTTTCCATCATACGACCGATTTCCTGCTGTTTGCAATCTGTAGGTAGGGACAATACGATCGTGATACACATAGCGTTGAAATATGTAGCAACGCTTAAACTTTTTTTAAGATGGGTCCAATCAACTTGTTTAATCACATTTGCCCACGCGCATTCGGTTGCAGTGAAACACCCACTTCTCTTCTGTTCCGCGAGCCTTAAAACTAAACCTCAAAGGTCTGAAATTCATCGCTGCTTAATCACGTGGCCACTGGATCGATACGTAATCCGATCCAGATCCGGGCAAAGTGTCGTGCAATCAATGAGTGCACGTGGGTTAAGATATTGTCGGGTCGCCCAGGCCTAGATGGGAAATGGTAGTGAGACTCCAGCGTGTTCCCGCGTGCAACTCGCTACCAGTGGCAAATCAATTTCGCACATCTCACTATGAATTGTGATCTATGGCCAAGACTGATTTTGTTTTCGATCCAACGTTTGTTTTATTTGCTGTCCTTGACACGCAATATTACCAAATATCATCGACACTGCATGTGACAACACAGGGATTGGTAGAGTACTATCATAACATGGTACTAAAGCTATGGGGCATATCGCTGTGTGAACTAGCTCATCCGGTATCCGATCACATGTTATGAAATCAGATGTGCAATCGTACATGACTTCTGTGCTGCGCGGCTAACACCGTGCTAAATCGATGGGCAAACGGTGGTGAGCTGCATGTCGAAACACGCTGGAGTCTCACTATCATTTATTTTTCTATTCCCCCTCATATCTGTCTAGGCCTGGGCAACTTGAAAGTAATATCGCCCATGCTGCATTTTGTGCTGTGCGGCTAACACCGTGCTAAATTGATTGGCTAGCGGTAGTGAGCTGCATGCTAAAACACGCTGGAATCTCACTCATATCTGTCTAGGCCTGGGCAACCTGAGAGTATCTTAGCCCACATGTAGCCTGTGACTACACGGCACTTTGCCTGGATCAGGCTTGAGCTTTCATTCATTCATTCATTCTATATCGCCCATGTGCAGCCTCTGACTGTGTGGCACTTTGCCATTTCTATTTTCTTTTTCATATCTGTCTAGACCTGGGCAACCTGACAGTATGTTAGCCTACGTGCAGTCTCTGACTGTACGGCACTTTGCCTGAATCAGGCTTGTGCTTTCATACATACTTTGCCTGGATCAGGTTTGTGCTTTTATACCATACCACACCATATAAAATCACAAGTGTAGATTTAGGCAATGTTCCACACAGCCATAGACTGCACGTGGGTTAATGTACTATCAGCTTGATCAGGCCTTGGCTGATATGAGGATGAAAATAAAACTTGCAGTGAGACTACGTCGCTACCGGTGGCAAATCAATTTAGCACGATGTCAGCAGCACAGCACAGACGCATTGTACCATTGCACATGCCGTGCCTTATCCGGTAAAATATATAACATGCACCGCATTTGTCAAATTTCCCTGCTCATCGATTTCCGCCTCACTTTATCCCATGCTTTGATTGGTTGATTTGCCAACCAATCCCGATTTCTCGTTCCAGATGTCCAAATGCGCTGGGTCGATGGTTACTTCCCGTTCACACATCCCTCATGGGAACTGGAAGTTAAAACGCACGTGGGCTACTGCGCAGACACCGTCGAGGAATGGACCGAACTGCTCGGGTGCGGAATCATGCGGCAGGAAATATTGGAAAGAGGTACGCCATGTGTCGAACTGTTTCACACCAACACTGGTTCTGTTCTAGTCAGTTGTATTGGACCAAGTGATGTGATGTGCAAGGTCAAGTGTAACTCGTCTTTGCACCACTAATCTCGCGTCCACTCGGTAGCATTTCTTGTTTTCTGTGTGTGTGTGCATTTTCATCGCTCTCTTGTCTTGTGTAAAAGATTTGGTTGGTGTGAGACACACCTGCGGTGCATGGCTGTTGATTTTACGAACACACTTGGCTCTGTCGATCGTGTCAAACTCAATACTCTGGCTATACCGGTCACTGTATGTGAATATTTTGTAACGATCTCAATCCATTGAAATCAATGAGCTTTTGTTCGAAGCAAGAGATGTAAAACAAGAAGAAAACATCTTTATTCGTATGAACAAATTTTAGCGAACATCATTATACACACAAATTTATTGAATACAGTTAATAAACATAGGATAGACCTTAAAGTTTGCGGGTTGAAATTGAATTACTAACCGCCTATTCCAGTCCAAAACATCCTCGGTTTCGTCTACCACTGGCCAACTGTAGTGAGCTGCATGCTGAAACACGCTGTAGTCTCACTACCATTTATATTTCCCCCCTCATATATGTCTAGGCCTGGGCAACTTGACCGAATCTTAGCCCACGTGCAGTCTCTGACTGTACAGCACTTTGCCTGTATCAGGCTTGGTTTTTCATACCATGCCGTACCACCGACATCAAGCGCTGCGATGGAAATTGACGGAATTTCAGGGTGCACGTTTTTTAATCACGATGGCTGTTTCAGAGTTGATGATGCGTCTGACTATTTCATGACTGATGTTGAAAGCTGCTCGTCATTTTTTCTAACTTCATTCTCTAATTTCATTCCTCATGTCAGTCTAGGTTTGAGTGACCTGACAATATTTCGGCCCACTGACACTACGGTGCGGCACTTGTGCTTGTGTGGTTCTGTACATTTCACTTTGTGGAGAAATTCATTTAATTGCTGAAAATTAGTGTACAAGAATATAGTCATTTTCTTCTTCAATTGCCGTTGCTATACACGAGTCTTCGTGTCCTTCTCCATACCGCTCCAGAGGAAATCACCCTCTGGGTCGAAGAGAGGCGGTTGTCCCTCAATACCGGAACTTATGTTCACCCATTCTGCGTAAAGACTGGCCTGTCTCATCCGCATTGGTCTCACGCTATCTAAATTTAATGTCACAGAAATGCTCATTTCCATGCATTTTCATCACACACACACACCACGACCGGTTTCGTGCTGTTTGCGCTCATCAGGTAGGGACAGTAGGATCAGGATCCGCATGCAATTGAAATATTTGAGGAAGGGAAAACAAGTTGCGCTTATGTGCCACTGTTGGATAAGGTTAGTTCGAGCAACCTGTTTAATCGCATGTAGATAGGGTTTAAGCCCATGGTCATGAACAAAAAACTCATTTGCATGCACTTCTATTTTCCACTCTGATCCTGATCGTACTACCTCTACCTGATGAGTGTAAACAGCACGAAACTGGTATTGTGGTATAACATGTATTGTATAATATCCTTTTACTGTTTCCCGGTACTATTTTTGTTAAGTGAATCTTGATGCAATGCTGATTTTTTTCAAGATTTTCGTATGAAGCTGTTTCCTTCTTCTTCATCATCTTTTTATTCTCCCATCTATAATTGGTTATCGTGGGATAACGTTCATTGGGCGTAATGATGATCTTGGTTTCGATAACATCACTTCACAACCTTAGTTCTGCTATGGGTTGTTTATTGCTGGGTCCAACTGTAGTAGGTGAATTCAATTGCATTATTTCATCCACCTTGATCTGTTGGAATCTCTGTGTTAGGTTCGAAACATGTCTACCAAGCTGGTCCAATTGACTGCTCTTTAAATCATCACAAAATTGTCCATTCGGAAACCGGTGGTACCCATATGTTTCCAACAGCGTGAGAGCCCTTTAATGTTTTTTGTAGTGGCTACTTATTTCGCAGTTTGAGTAGTATATTTTATCATTTTTAGCTGGTGTGTCGAACAAAGTTGGCTACGCGTTTGGCCTCGGTCTCGAGCGTTGGGCGATGCAGCTCTATAAAATCCCCGACATCCGTCTATTCTGGACTGATGACACTGGCTTCTTGAATCAATTTCAAACGGAGAACATTCACCAACCTATCACGTATACCGTGAGTCTCGGTTTTACAGGGATCACCTACCTTGCACGTACACTTTGTTGCTGGTTTGACGCTATTGCTCGAGACTAGATCCGGGGCGCCGTGGTTCATGAAACATTAGCCAAGCGTAAACATTTGATTCAGACTTCGACTACAACATTATCCACCAATTCCATTTTCTTTCTCGTATCTGTCTGGGCCTGGACAACCTGACTGTATGTTAGCCTTCGTACAGTCTATGACTGTGTGGCACTTCACTTGAATCCGACTTGGGTTCTCATATGATGACAGATGATCGCACACAGACACACACCATCATGGATTTTTTTATAACCTACTCATCGAGCAGCGATTGTCTCGTCCTTTGATTGAACACTCTCGAGTGCAGACACATCCCAGCTGACCGAATTCTGGCATACCGAATAATCCATACGGCATCCTACTCACCCTGGCACCTGTTTAGAATCGCTCATGTGTTCCAACATGCAATTCGAATCTCGTGTGCTTGTATGAACTCACAATCCTGGATTAAGGCAAAGCATCGCACAGTTAGAGAATGCGCGTAGGCTAAGATACTGTCGCGTCGTACTCGTACAGTCTATGTCTATGCGCCACTTAGCCTGCATCAGGTTTGTGCATTCATACATATAAGAGAACACAAGGAAAGGCATTGAGACACCAACGTTTTTCCACGAATATCTCAGCACCTTAGGCAAATCACTTTGACACGCGGTGTTACCTGCGCAGTACTAAACTGCTGCACTATTGCACATGCGTGCAATTTACGATTCAGCTACCACGGAAATGTTGTTCAGGCCTTTTGGAAGCTTTTATGTTCAGTATGGTATGGTATGAAAGCACAAGCTTAATTCAGAGCAGACTGCACGTGGGCAAAGATACTGTCAGGTTGCCCATGCCTAGACAGATATGAGGAAGAAAAAATATCAGGAAATAGTGGTGAGACTCCAGCCTGTTTCAGCATACAACTCACTACTGGTGGCCAATCAATTACACGGTGTAAGCCGCACAGCACAAAGTACTGCCAAATATTAGCAACTGCTTACTTAAAACCCCACCGGTGCTTCCGGTGTGCACAAGCATTCATGAACTCACTCTCACAAACGCTTTCCCACCCCATTTCTCACGCTGAATGTCCTCCTTCAAACCGCCTAGATTGAAATTTGAAATTGCCTTTTATCAAAATTTTATGCATATATCCCATGTTATTGTACAGTTGGTTGCTTTTTGTCACCATGATTCTTAGCACATGATTCACATGTTTTTCTTTTCAAACTGGAATCGCAGTGTTTACTTCGTGAGGTTAGTTGCACAATGTTGAGTCATCATCACACAGATCCATCCACCTTGCGTTTCTTTATCAAACATCCAAAATATGCCCGTAACACAGCCGCCGTTGAGACTAGTTCTGTCTCGCTTTTCGTGCAATCATTCCACACAACATTTGGCTTTGTGAGTCCATGTCAAAAGGCAAGTGGTTGAACTGCCCTGCTTTTAAAACAGCTTCTTCGAAATCTCAGCAAGATGTGCAATCGTACAGTATTTATGTGCTGTGCGGCTAACACCGTGCTAAATTGATTGGCCAGAGGTAGTGAGCTGTATGCTGAAACAGGCTGGAGTCTCATTACCAGTTCATGTTCTTTTTTCTTCCTCATATCTGTCTAGTCCTGGGCAACCTGACAGTGTCTTAGCCCACGTGCAGTCTCTGACTGTGCGGCACGTTGCCTGAATCGGGATTGTGCTTTCATACCATACCATACCATACCAGCAAGATACACGAAATCAGCCTTAGGAACGCATTCCTAGCATTCCCAGAATATTCTCCCATACACATAAATTCACTCGTTTTGCGCGTTCGTATTTCGATATAGTTCAGCGATTGTGGTGTATGCATTCCCGTTAAATCACACTTCCACAATTGGGAGTTTTTTCTACTTTTACCCGTAATAAGCCTGCTTATTGTTGATTAAAAATCCCAAATTTCTTCGCGACAGCCCGTGAGTATCTACCCGCAATGCATGATGGACTTGTCCTTTTGGCTCAACGAGACATTCGATCCCAATGAGATCCAGGAAGCGGATCTGGAGTGCTCGCGGTTAAGTATGGTTTCCAAAGCAATTGAACGAGATTTTTACGACCTCGTCAGGTCTATCGCGGGTGACCTCATCGAACAAGTAAGTCTCTTCACCATGGTGTCGAGATGGGAGATTTCGTTGGGGCAATAGAGGCCAAACCGCATATCCCACGTGCAGTCTATGATTGCGCAGCACTTTACCATGATCAGGCTTCTGATTCCATACATACCACCCTTGTATCATAGCCGTCTGTCCCGGTTGTCACTTCCATCTGATTGGCCAATTGATTTCTTGTCAACCTGTTTAATTCAAGCCCTCATCATGCTCCTGGGTCCATTCCATCTCCCCATGTTTCCGAGGAGGTCGTCGCTCGAACTATGCTCATGCGATCCCTCCCGAAACCCGAATTATTACGGCTTCGCGATTGGCGTCGCCACTTGGCACTTCCTCTGTTGTGCTCTGCGAATAAACCGAGTAACTTGCTAACGTACGTGGCTCTCTAACGATAAACCGAATGGGAACTGAGTTGTGGCGGTGCCCACAATGATGTCAATCTCGTTTTCGTGTGGTTTTGTGAGTCAGGTGTCTTTCAAGCTCTCGTCGTTATACACAATTGAACCGATTCAGATGGTAACAAAAGACGATGTTGGATAGAGCACCGCGCCTAAAATGGCAGGTTCAAGTCGGGAAATGATCTTTCTTAATAATGACAATCTTCGCGAAACGTTTTGGAAAAATCGGTTGTCTGCTCGATACCCTCCCTTCCGGTGGTTCCTTGGTGTTTGTTTGGATAGCAAAAAAATGTTAAATGCAGTCTAACCAATATCGGTAAGCCTCATCATCAAAAGCCCCGACTTTCAATGGATTACAAAAAAGCCGTTCAGGTCCCTGTGTATTTAAATCTGTTTTTGTAAAGTCGGCTTTTTTCACCACGTTTTATGTGACCGTGCACCGGATTTCTATGAAGCCGTTTTATTTTACACATAAGGGAGAGTTATACAAACTTGGAATGCATATAATTGTTTCTTTATGCAACGCGGAGATTCTATTCTGCCTGTTCACCATAAACGATACAACCATCAAAATTAGAAGGTCCACAGCTGGATATCGAAACGTCGATTTTGCCTGGCAATCACTGTGAATGCTACGAAATATCTGACCATATTGGGCCATCGCATCGATGTTTAAAGTTTAATCTAACCTTGCTATGTCAACGTTACCTAGAGCGAGTGGTTATCTGGAGTCCGTGTGGTTGAATGCTCTCTCGTCCAGAAGCTGTAACGACGTCCACATCCTTCGCACTTCATGTGTTACTTTTAATGATCTCCTTTACACACGTTCCCCCCTGGAGTCGCGTTCTCTGGTGTTTATGCACTAAAATGTGATCTGGAAGGCATCTACAAGAAGTAATACGTTTCACCGGGCTTGTGTTGTGTAAGTCGTAGGAGCTTTTAGTGTACTCTGTCTGTTTGAACTAAACGCCATCTAAAGATCAAATTGATTATTACTGACCACTCACCATTCAACTAGATTCACTGCGTTTTTAAGCATATCATCCACGTGTATCCTGAACAGCAATTTGTTTCCATTTTTGCAAAAATTCTCTCAGGTTCGTCTGGTGGATCGATTCACCGACCCGAAAACTGGTCGACACAGTCATTGTTATCGCTTGATCTACCGCGATCAGCATCGAACTCTGACCGTGGAACAAGTCAAACCGATTCATGCCCAAATCGGTCAACAGGCTGTCGATCTGTGGGGTGTTCGTTTGCGGTGAACTTCACGCATGCGAGTTCGATTAGTTTGTTTTGTACAAAAAGTGAAAATAAACTTTGCTACCTTTCAATGGTTTGTTTTATTATCGCGGTTAGCATGCGCGACCGTTCGATGGTCGATATTCGAGAACCACGTCAAGAAACATTGCGAGATCCTTTGTGATCACCATTTTTACTCATCGCTTGAGTTAATGTGAAGTAACGCCAATTGTTATGGTGAATTCATCTTTCCATAATGTGCTCGTTGAAGTTATTCATCGATTGGTCTTCGGTGTTCTAGCCTACGCATATCCTCGATCGGTTGTGTTCTCGCGGAAAATCGACCGTTTGAATTCAACCGCTCTAGGCGCTTGACGTCTTTGGCACGCTGTCACATTAGAACCCTTGCAGTCAGTTTTCGATCGGGTAGAATACTTGAGATTGTGATAAAAAGGGTGTCTTCCAAAGCCGCAGAACACTTGTTTGAGTGAGTTCTTCAATACTTACTTACTTACTTTTACTTTTGTGCGGCTGGCTCCACGGGTGGATTAGCCGGCTTCATTGATGTCTCGGATCGCACCAGCCCACACACGTCGATCGGAGGCGAGATCGTTGCCATTCGTGATCCAGTCTCGTTCCCACCTGCGAACTTCGTAGACGGTACGCAGACCCATTGAGACATCATCATGAAGTTTCTTGGGGGTAGTGTACAAGTGATGTCCCCAGCACCACTCGGTGTTTGTTCGAGTACACCTCTCTAGCCTTTGCACATCCAAGTGCAACCTACAAGGCAGCAGGGAGTTGGCAGATAAACGCGCTGTGCGCCAGTTATCTACCTACGGGACTTCTCTCCGGATTTTTCCTCGGGGTTTTCTCCCGAAGCCTTTCCCGCAATCGGGTGACCCACAAGGCAGTGGGGGTTTGGGGTCAGGGTTTTCCTTTCCCCTAGATGGATTGCCAGCAGCTGACGAGCTCCATCTGCCCGAAGCAAACTGGTTTTAAGGCGCCAGTCACCCGCCTTCGCCCCTTCTCCTGTTGGTAGAAGCAGTTCCGCCGGGCTCGGGGAGCCACTCGTGTAGGCCAGAAGCTCGACTTGGTTGTCAGAGGCTATTTGAGACGCACGTCATATGGGAGCATTTTATAAACAATGGGATCTTATACCCACTGCCATCCCCGGCTTTGACAACCTTTGGAACACGGGGCGTTCTGTGTGCTGTTCATTGAAAACAGTGCAGTGTACTTATATTCCACGAATAAGAGTGAATTGACAGAGCAAACGGCTGTTCAAGAAAGGGCAAGACGATGGCGCTTGCTTGGATGGGCTACTCGAGGGAAAAATACGGTGTAGGTTTTTAACAGCAGCAACGATGTCAGTAAACCCATAAACCGATATTTAGTTCTTGAGTGTGGCTTTATAACAAAATTTACAAAAGAGAAAGAAAGTTCAAACTATGGGATTTACCGGCGTTTCTAACATTGTAAACAGCAAAAAACGGTCTTAGGGGCGCGAGTATGACGCGCAAGATTACAGTTTTGTGTTATTAATTTTGCGTAGATCTATTAGAAATGAATATAGATCGAACCTTTCCTTTGGAATTATGAAATTTCAAACAGTTCAACAATTACCTGGAGCCAGGCGAGAGAGTTCGCGGTTGTAGGACTGTCGTCCGATATGACAGGCGCGTTCGACCAAGTAGCCCCAAGAGAACCGATCAACGTCGTACCCGAGTAAAATATCCGGGTCAAATCTAGAAAACAGAAATGGAACTAGACGCTTGAATGTTAACACAACTTTGGTGAAAAGAAGGAAAGAAAAGTGAACTCTGTGCATAGGAAATGCTATTGGATTGCTTAAGACAGAAATGATGAACGAATTGGAAGCTCGGCGCCAATGTCTCTCTTGGAATCAGACAGAATCCCGATATGATAGACTCCGCAGATATACTATTAGACAATTGTAACGAGAAAAAATCATCACGGAGATCAGATCGGCGAGATGTTACTGGCTCCTTCCAGATTAGTTAGCAAAATAAATGTGGCAGTCGAGAGAAAGATTCATTCCTGCTTAATTGTCATTGGTCAAACAGTGGACTGCCATAAGGCGTGAAACTGCAATCGTGATGGTCGGGGGTCACATTCCGAAACGAGGCATAGGATAGGCACCGATGATACGCTCAAACAAAAGCCAAACATGAGTTCTTGGTGCTACCGTCGTGATCAACCTTGTTATTATTTCAAAGAACAGGGTACTCATGAGTAGTCAGAAACATAAATTGTAACGAGTACTTCGATTGGGCTCATGCTGTGGTGAACGTGGTATTACACGTTTGCCGGAACCCGTATACTGAAACCCATTAAAAATCACGATGTGCAACGCAAAAATAATCAAAGGGGTTTCACATTGACAGCGATTTATGCCTGGAAAAATGACCGTGGAGAATAAGGAGATAATGTTCAATTTTCCAAATACGGAACATGCAGTTGTTCAGATAGACAAGGTAGTAGCTGCATGTTATGAAGCAGTTTACGCAGAGGAAGCATCTAGATTATGAATGAAAGCTACACAAATAATGAAATGAGAAAGAACGGGAAAGAAAGTTGATGAAATATCCCATCGAGAAAGTATGTATATATGAAAGCATAAACATGGATCCAGGCAAAGTGCGGCACAATCAGAAAATGCGTGTGGGCTAAGATACCCTCAGGTTGTCCAGGTCTAGACAGAAATGAGAGATAAAAATAAAGTAGAAGTGAAGCTCCAGCATGTTTCCGCATACAACGGGTGACTTCTATGTCCCATTCATATCTGCCTAGGTCTGGGTAATCTGACAGTATCTTGGCCCACGTGCAGTCTCTGACTGTGCGGCACTTTGCCTGCATCAGGCTTGTGCTTTCATACCATACCTGTGCATTAATGAAATACCGCACAATTTCTGGGAATTGGAAATCCATTGACTAAACTTAGGGAACCGGTGAGTACATGCATAGACAATCTCCAGTTAAAGTAAACTACAACACAGCAATTCAGTTGTGCAGGTAAAATAGTGAAAAATGGATTTTCAAATGGTACCTAACTGCATTCGAGTTGCAATGCCATTCTCGCACATTATATATGTATATGCCTGGGGAGCCTGGGAGTATCTTAGCTCCGGTGCAGTCTCCGACTGTGCGACCCCTTTTTCCCAGATCCAGATTTGTGATTTCGTGCATTATACACGCACATAATCTTACGTTGACTGTCGTTCTTTGTTCGTCATTATTAGCACTTTTCTCGCTCTACTGTGGATGTATTGGTTGTTTGTTTACCATGGATGATTGAAGGTTGACTGCTGTATAGTTTTGCCTGTCAATGAGATCTTTGCAGAACACATATCGTGGTCGAGTTCCGAATCTGATTTATTGTATGACCTTGCGATAACTCAAATGTGGTTATCATTCATTACACGTGTTACAGACTGTCAAATAACACGCAACCACAAGCTGTAGGATGTGATCTCTGAGCGCCAGAACGGAAAAAGAATTACTCATCATGGAAGTTGTAGCATAAACATTTAGCATGTGACTCAATTTAAAAAGGCAACTTAAATTCACGGAAATCTTCAAGGTCACCTTCTAGGACCTACCAACAGGGACAGGCAAATGTGATTGCATCAGATCGCAAAGTACAATACTCAATTCAATTCGATTTCAATGGTCTAAAAAGTATGTAGCTTTACAAAAAGCCACAGAATAATATGGGAACTACGAATAATATAACAAGCAAAAATGGGATTTGGTTGCTTACTGAGCAGTTCAAGATAAAGTTAAAAATCCAAAGGACAGAAATTGTTTTCCATTGGTGTGATAACAAATGTAGATGCATGGTGTTAAGATGTATAGTTTTTTTCGATGCACAGGTTTAGGGTCCAAAAAGGCATTAAGGCTTCTCTTGAAAATCTGCTGATTTGGTGAGTTTACAACATAATCGCGTAGATTGCTCCAAGTAAAACAAAATGTAATCTACAGTTGAGTCGCGAGCAAGGGACAGTTAGATTCAACGTGTAAGCTCTTGACTTATGCGAGTCCCGTAGATTAAACAAGCATTGTAGACGGTGATTTGCGGTATCCAGCAATAATACGGAAAACCTACCTTTGCACCAGGTACGTAATCCAACTCAACATTGTCCATTCGTCTGAACACCACAAAAACCGCACCACCTCATTAGACTTTTTTCGAGTTCGAAGCTGATTGGTCAGTCCCAGCAAGCGCGACGAGGAAGTACTCATGGCAGCCGTATTCAACATGACAACCGTCACGGTATCAGGCTGGCGCAATGTCAGCGAAGCGATCATTACCGCATCCAGTTTCGGGTCGGGAATCAGACCGTGAGGAAGCTGCACACGTGCAGACGACTGCGACGAGAATCGAGTGCCCCTGGAACCTCCGGGGCGACTGCGTGCATGAAGTTCCAAACTTAGAACCGTGGTGTGATCCACCTGATCCCCCACAAGTGAAACACGGAAACTCAAGAGCATGACAAGTTGGTTAGGAGTAAACGGAAGGTGAAACGTTTAACAAAAACCATGGGAATAGACACGTAGTGCGTATCGATGTGTGAGAGAGAATGTTATTTCTAACTCGGATTGAGTAGTCGTATGAAATGGTGGATGGGGGGTGGGTGTACATCCATCGCGAACATCCACACAAGTAGCATTTGTCCACAGAGCATTTGCACCCACACGAATCAAAGACCACATCAGGCATAATACAATGGTTCCAAAGGTTGTCGTAGCCGGGGATGGCAGTGGGGATAAGCTATCACTGTTTAAAAATGCTCCCATATGGCACGCGTCTCAAATAGCCTCTGACAACCAAGTCCAGCTTCTGGCCTGCACGAGTGGCTCTCCGAGCCCGGCAGAACTGCTTCTACGAACAGAAGGGAAGGAAAACCTTGATATTGAATCTCCGCTGCATTGTGGTATACCCGAACGAGGGAAAGGCTTCGGGAGAAAACCCTGAGGAAAAACCACGAACAGAGTCTGGTAAACGGTTTGTTGGTGCATACCATCTCTTTCTGGCAACTCCCTGCTGCCTTGCAGATCGCACTTGGTTGTGCAAAGGCTAGAGAAGCTGACTCGAACAAACGCCGAGTGGTGCTGGGGACGCCGCTTTGTACCAAATCCCCAAGAACCTTCATTGAAGCCGATTCATCCTCCAGGAGGAGATAGTCGCACAAAAGTGAAGTAAAGTAATACAACGCGGCATAAAGCATTGAAGACTTGGCTCGCCACCGTGAGACCGGATGTGGAGCTGCTTGGTCTACGATCGGTTTACGGATGGCGCATGTGGGACCGGACCTGGCTTACAGTCTGCGCGGATCTCCCTTCTAACCGCCTAGAGTGGGTGGCTGCAATCCGTGACATCAACGAAGCCGATTCATCCTACAGGAGGAGATTGTCGCACGAAACTAAAGTAAAGCGTTGATGGATTAATGTAGCAGGGAACAATTGGACGCGAGCATGAATACGATTCTACCAAGAAGTGTAGTATTACGACCGAAATGCAGGTCGGAGGCACAAGAACGTTATGGTGTTGGGTGTCACACATGACGTATGCGTACTCGAAAACTAATATTCCGGAAAATGTTGTGACTACTTATTTAATCACATCCGAGGCATAGAAGGCATACTCAATGTTTAATTGCGGTAATATCATTGCGCATCGAAAATCGTAAATAGATAGGAGATGATGGGGTAGTAAAAGATACAGGGTGTGCGAAATGGTGGACTATGTATAGATATGCATGAAAACACAAGACTGGATCCAAACAAAGTGCCACATTGTCGGAGACTGAGGACGTGGGCTGAGTTACTGCTAGTTTGTTCAGGCCTAGATAGATACAAGAAACCGAAAATGGTAGTCATCATCATCATGAAGCACAAGTCTGGAGCCAGACAAAGTGCCAAGCAATATGAAGCAGGAAAAGCAGATAAGCAAGCGCGTGGAAAAGGGAAAGCAGACAAGCGGAATACGCAAAAGCAAATGCACAAAAAGCAGCTTGTTTTTGTAGTTTCACTGCATGCGATTTTTCGGGGTTTTTGTTTTTTATGTAAAATAATACCGAATAAAAAAATTATGACACACATAATAAAATACACTGGCGCCACTGACTTCGTTTTGTAGCCATATCGCGTAAGGTTTCCAGCCAACTATTATGTGGAGCTTTTGGACCCCACTCAGGCAAACGAATACGCCCAACTGAGCCTAGCGCTACGGTGAGTTTCTTCATCCCAACGCGCCACGTCATGGACTGGCCACCCGATCTATTCTCCTAGCTTCTGTTAGGCTCTGCGAATAAGGCGCAGTATGGTAAACGGTGAGTAGGCATTCTTAAAACATGTCCCAACCATCGCAAGCGAGCAAGCATCAGCATTTCTCTCAGTCCGTGGCCACCTAGTCCTCCGTGGCCACCTAGTCCTAACACCCGCTTGCAGACATCTATATTTGTAACACGATGCTGCCACCGAATGCGAGCAATTCTACGCAGGCAACGGGTATCAAAAACAGAAAGCCGACGGACATCTTTCGCTCGGATAGACCAGGTTTCGCAGCCATAAAGGAGTGTAGCACGCACCACTGCGTTGTACACTCGGCCTATAGTATGGAGTGAAACATTGCGTCGACGCCACAGGTGGCGAAGGTTAGCAAACGCTGCACCCGCTTTGCGAACACGATGTGAGATCTCGTCCTCGCCACAACCTCCAGCGGAGATACAACTGCCAAGGTAAACAAAGCTGTCGACCAATTCAAGATTGACATCGCACACAGTTAGGTTTGGAAGAGAGCCGCTCCAATCCTTGGTAAGTGTTTTACACTTGTTAGGCGCAAAGCACATGCCATACCTTGAAGCTTCAAGTGCCAGGCGGTCCAGGGATTGTTGCATTATATGAGGGTCATCTCCCAGAAGTGCGATGTCATCGGCATACTCTAGATCGGTCGCTCGCTCACCCGGCAGAAGTTCAACACCTGTACCCACCAGGCCAGCTAAAGCTTTTCTCAGGACATCGTCGATCGCGAAGTTAAAAAGGAACGGCGAGAAAGGGCAACCCTGCCGCACCCCGCTGTAGATATTGAACGAGGACGACAATTGTCCGTACGCTCGAACCCTGCCCGAAGTTTGGCAATATAATGCTTTCAAGATCCAAACATACTTCGCGGGCACTCCATGTCTCAGTAGACAGTTCCAAAGACTTTCACGATCGATTGAATCGAATGCCGCTCGGATGTCAAGGAATACCACGATAGTTGGTTTACGAAAAGTGTGGCGTTGCTCCAGTAACTGACGGAGTGTGAAAATTTGATCTATGCACCCTCGTCCGGCACGAAACCCAGTTTGCTCCTCACGGATTTGCTCTTCCCGTTTGGTACTCAATCGGTGAAGCAGAATGGACGCCAGTATTTTAGGAGCTACTGAAATGAGACTGATACCCCGATGATTTTCACAGGAATCGCGCCGTCCCTTTTTGAAAATCGGAGCATTTACTGATTCTCTCCAATAGATCGGAACGCGTTCCTCAGCCCATATGTTGGCGAACAGCGCTTGAAGTTCGCGAACTAAAGCGAAACCGCCATCTTTGAACAATGACGGAAGCAAAGCATCAGCACCTGATTCCCGATGGCGCTTAAGGCTCCGGACTACACTGTAAATCTCTGATTGAGTCGGAGCCTCAAGAGAAATCGACCATGGGGTACAGTGTTCCTTATTCTCGAAATCAGTGGGTGCAGAAGGCCAGTTAAACTGTGCTTCAAAATGTTCTGCCCATCGCTCCATGCGTCTGTGCATGTTAAAAACTGGCAAACCATCTGCTTCACGTATCAACTCACTGATGCCCGGTCGCCCGCTTCCAGTTGTTCTGATGAGTTGGAACAATTTTCTGAAATTGCCTACAGCTGCCGCAGATTCCATTTCCGTAGCCTTAGAACTCCACCAACTTTCCCTGTCGGTTCTCAAACTGGCAACCAGTTTACGTTTAATAAGCCCTCGTGACGCATCATGTTTGCTATCAGCAGAAAGCAACCGACGTTGGTCCATTAATTTGAGAGAATTCGCAGAAACCCAGTGCTGAGCTACACGGGAAGTCAACCCACAACTATCCAACGCGGCTGTTTCCAAGGAGGTTTGAATCCCACTCCATTGGTCATCGATACTATTTTTGGGAACTGTAGACAGATGCAGACTCAAATTGGCCTGAAACCCTCGGAGAACCGGGAGATCGTTAAGCCTAGCAACATTCAACTGCCTTGCAACATTTCTACGTTTCCCACCAAAACGCATCGAGAGCTTAGCACAGACTAACGCATGATCGGACTCTAGACAGGTACCCCAGTAGGAGCGGCAATCTTGCACACTCCCTCGCCAGGATTAGCTGATAGCAATATGGTCAATTTGCGTGAACAAGGCCGCCGATGGAGATCTCCAAGTGGAGCAGTGGCGCTTCGAATGGCGGAAGTTAGTGCTGGCAAGGTACAGTCTGTGCTCTGAGCACAAGTTAAACAATCTTTCGCCGTTGTCATTACGATGACAATCGAGACCAAACCGTCCACCCACGAAATGCTCGTTTAAGGATAGACGGCCAACACGTGCATTCATGTCTCCAGCTAGGACAACGATGTCACTCCTCGATGCAAGTCGAATGAGTTCTTGTAATCTTCCATAAAACTCATCCTTGTCACGTTCAGAGCTACAATTAGTCGGTGCATAGGCAGCAACCACAAACAGGTCGCGGGATTGGTTGCGAAATCGGCCTTTTTTGCACGAGCCCTGTAGTCTTACTGCACAAAGGCGACTGTCGACTGGGGTCCAGTCTAACAGTGCGACCTCAGCTCGCTCACTCAAGACGATTCCGACACCAGCTTGACCAGATACCATGGCATCGTCATCAGTGGACAAACGTAGATAGTGTGACTTACGTAAGTTCGAAGGGTTAGACAATCGTGTAACTGAGCTAGAGTTATGCATGCGTGTTTCCGACAAACAGCACACATCGACGTCGAGGCTATCAAGCGTGCGAGCCAAGGCTGCCTGCTGTCCGATGCTAGCTAAAGTCCGTACATTAAACGCAGCTAATTTGAATGGTACGCGTGGGCGGAAGAACGCTCTGGAGGCATTCGAAGCAGGCAAAATATTCGAAGTGGCTGAATTCGGAAACCTCGATGAACAAGCTGCACTTCTGTCAGGGCTAACCAAAGAACCACAAAACGGAAAACAGTTATTAAAAAAGTTTGCATGCAGTGTGAGATCATGTAAAGCATTTTGAGCAGAGAGCAAATAGCTTGAGAGCAGAGAGCGTGAGAGCACGGGATCTGTCATTTTTTTACCTTTATTTTCATAATTGCTTGTGGGCGTGATACTACCCGGTTGCCCAGGCCGAAGTAGGGGGTTAGCTTAGGGGGCCCCACCCGGAGCCTTTGGCTAAAAAGCCTGAACCACAAGGCAGTGGCTTGAGACTGAGTTTGTCTGACCTCTATCCATCGACCTTCCTGGTATGAGTAACTCTGCTGGCACCAAAAGGCACCACCCAGTATAGCTCAATGGGTCATGAAGGTACACAAACCATCGCACCACGTTAAGGTCCAGTCTCAGCGCGACGGCAAATGGTAGTCAGACTCCAGCGTGGCTGGGTATGTAGCTCAGTAACATATGGCTACAATCCAACATGCCATCAATGAGACAGCTTCCTTGAGGATTTCACTGCTATGGATCATAACAAGCGTTTTAATCCTCCTACAAGACAGCATGCAAGACTAAGGAAGAACTTTAAGATGCTTACCGCCAATCGAGATGGATTTTATACAACCTCAAGCGTAAGTAGCCATCGCGATATTAAATCGCTGGGAATGCGGCCGACTTTAGAAAGGCTTAAACATTATGGAGATATTCAGGTAGCATTTATAGGTATTAGACATCATCCAATTGCACTATGCCATAAAGAAAAATGTGAACGGATGGAACCAGGCACCACACAGCTGAACAAAAGCTTTGGAAAACATACCTGAACTGGGAGGAAACACCGCTGGCTGGCACCTTGATAAAGCATGCTAACCGAAGCAAGCGAAAAAGACAGATTCATGGAGCGGGGTGATTGTGAGGCGTCCATGAGATTGAGTGATTGATCTTCCTACGAGAACAAAACACAGCATATTGATTCGTTCGCTTAAGCATTGACTAACGGAAAAACAACGGTAATCTCACCGAGGGCAAGTTTTCTTTGAGCGGCGTACGTTGGTTCGAATCGGATGTTTGCGTACTGGACAGTGTGGATTGCGAAGGTTCCGATTGCGTTTGCAACCAATTTACAACGGACATCCGTGTAGGAGGTGCTGAACTGGGACGCCAAGAATTCAACGGAGTTTGCTGCTTGGGAAGTCGGATCAACAAGGGCGACGGTTCTTCCGAAGCAGTTTCCTTTTCAAATGAATGCGCGGTTTGCGAGAACAGAGAGAGTGGCCCCAGGGTCGTTTCGGATGGAGGGTCGCTTTGAGAGTAGGCGTCAGGGGGATCATAAATGAAAGTGGTTTGGGTTTCGAGTTGCAGATCTTCAAACTCATCCCGAGGTGAAAGACGGTGTTGCATGATTGGAGTAGAAGATTGAGCAATAGACGTAGTCTTGCAAGAATATTCCGGGAGGATCTCTAATTCAACTACCGGATAAGAGCGCAGCTAGCACATGTAAAAGCGGAAGAAACGAATCGTGAAAACAAAGGGAAAATATTAAGCTTAAAGGCAAACATTTCACTTGAAAAATTTGTGGGATCGTTGAAAGTTAGGAGCTTAGTCGACATCGGCAATCAGGATCATACAACGATCTATTACCTAGTGCTCAACTGTGATCATGAACTAGGATCAACATCATCTCACAAACCAAGTGATTTGTTAACTGTTATGATAGGGAGCGAACAGACTGCGTTGAATCAAAATATTCATTTGCATGCTTTTCCGTCACACACCCCACGACCGGTTTCATGCTGCTTGCACTCATCAGGTAGGGAGAGTAAGATCAGGATCCGCATGCGCTTGAAAGAGTGGAGGAATGGTAAACAAGGAGCGCCTGTATGCCACTGTTGGATAAGGCTGGTACGCCCAACCTGTTCAATCACATGTGCCTAAACACATGTTTAATGGAGTTAAACCCATAACCATGAATCAAAATATTCATTTGCATGCTTTGTGTTAAAGTTTATAGATTGCGAATGAATGAACACACAAGCCTGATCCATGCGAAGTGCCGTACAGTCAGAGACTGCACGTGGGCTAAGATACTGTCAGGCTACCCAGCCCTAGACAGATATGGGAAAGAAAATAGAAATGGTAGTGAGACTCCAGCCTGTTTCAGCATGCAGCTCACCACCGAGGGCCAATCAATTTAGCACGATGTTAGCCGCACAGCACAGAAATACTGCACGATTGCGAATGCATGCGACTTATGAGGGGCGTGACGTGAGAACTACACTGATTTTCGCCTTTATCGCAATACGAATGAGTAGTGCAAAATGAATATTGGTCAATATAGAACAAAGATGACATCAAACGCGCACGATGGTTACATGCTTCACAGCGTTTCCATTGACAAAACAGTCCCGCAGCGCTCACCGGGATACGCAGCACTCGGTCGTTTGATATCAGTTTCACACCGAGAGCGCTTCCCTAGCTTGCGGATGACGCTTCACACAGTGTCTCCAAAGTGAGCGGTCAAGACCAAGTGCATCCCAATTTGTAGGATCAATTCCACAGTTTTCGTGTCTCCTTTACAAACGACTTTGTACCGAAAGTGCGGTATAGCAAGACTTGACTCCCTGAATACCATCAGTTATATAACAAATCGATCAAGATGGTGATTTCAAAGCAAGAACCCGTGTTGACAACCACAGATGACGGCATATCAGATTAACACATGCTGAGGAATAATACATCGAATGCACGAAACCTGAATGCTCACATAGTCACAGGTATGACGGTATGAACGCACAAGCCTGATCCAGGCAAAGTGCCGCACAGTCAGAGACTGCACGTGGGCTAAGATACTGTCAGGTTGCCCAGGCCTAGACAGATATACGACGGGGGAATAACTGGAGAATAACTGGAACATCTCAGCGTCATTTAAAAACTTGTCAAGCACTTCTTTAACTCCATAACAGCTTTCGACTGATCAACCATGTATCGTGCCAAGGCTACAACACACCAAGCGCGCAAAAGCGCCCATACATCATACACCGCCATATGCTACTTATAAACCGGACCATATCAGTACTATATGCCGATCTCCGAATTTCACACAGTCACAGGCTGCAAGCAAGAAGAAGCACAGTCAGAATGAGCTGTAATCAATGTTCGCAACATTGGTGTAATTGTGCACCTTGTTGATCAGCCGTGCAAGAACCGATGGTTATTTCCATTCGCTTCAAGATATTTTTATCAACAGGCAGCTGTTATTGAACCGTCGGGGATCAAATAACCTCAAACATAACGCAATATTGTTATTTATCTTTATAACTTGATGTATAAAACGATTTTGGGTGTTCACATCCGCTGCTATTATACACCATTACCGGTTTACGGTTGTTGCCTGCCATCGGACGGCGACCGTAAGATCAGGTCCAGCGATGGACATAAATTACTGTACATTAGTGTGGAGCGAAATATTCGGATGATTTTCGAAAAAGGTTTGTATGGCTATTCCTACAAATCTGCTGCACGGATGTGCAATCAAAAAGTACTTTTGTGCTGTGCGGCTAACACCTTGCTAAATTGATTGGCCACGGGAAGTGAGCTGCATGCTGAAACACGCTGGAGTGTCCTTTCTTCATCCCGATACCTGTCTAGGCCTGGGCAACCTGACAGTAATATCGCACACGTGCTGTCTCTGACTGTGCGGTACTTTACCTGAATCAGGTTTGTGCTTTTATACCGTACCTTGTGGTAAGACTGAAGTCTGGGAACGAATTTTCCGGCTTTGACGACCCTTCCGACGAAGGAAACCAACTAGAGCACAAGTTGTCATCATT
Organism: Atriophallophorus winterbourni; assembly: GCA_013407085.1. Lineage (NCBI taxonomy): Eukaryota > Metazoa > Platyhelminthes > Trematoda > Plagiorchiida > Microphallidae > Atriophallophorus > Atriophallophorus winterbourni. Next base: position 14,903 of record JACCGJ010004133.1, on the reverse strand, counting down.
CTTGTTCGAATGATGGTATATGGTATAGTATGAAAGGACAAACCTGATCCAGGCAAAGTGTAGCACAGTCAGAGATTGCACGTGGGCTAAGATACTGTCAAGTTGCTCAGGTTTAGACAGCTATGAGAAAGAAAATAGAAATGGTAGTGAGACCGCAGCGTGTTTCGGCATGCAACTCACTACACGGTTGGTCACACAGCTCGTAAGTACTGCACGATTGCACATCTGTGTTCGTATAGATATGAACCCTCAAAATGGTCACCGGCTCTCGCGAAGGAAAACAACGCTGCCTTGCGGGAAGACTTTTGAGTCAATGGCTCCGGGTGGGGTCCCCTAAGCTAACCCCCTACTTCGGCCTTGGCAACCGGGTAGTATGTCGCCTTCAAGAAGAACCACGGAACCTACTTTTTTACTTTCATCATGTACCCTCTTCATGATATACTTGTCTGTAAAGACTTGTGTAATAATAATAATAATATAATAGATATGATTAAACCACTACTTTAAAAATATGTACAACTCTCATGAACTGAAGGATAGAGATTCAAGCCAAAAGAAGCTACGCAAATACAAAACGCTGAATGATTTACTTTAGAGTCTTGCTCCAACAAGTGAGATATTTCACGGGGGCTGCTCAAGTCCTTCGGAGTTGGCGGATCGATGAAGTGGCTCGATAGACCGGGGTCCTCAAGTCGGGTAACTTTTTCCGGTCGCGTAAGGCTTGGTAAACGTAAACCCAGACGCCTTCGGCGATTGCGAGGGCGACTGCTGGTGTTCGACTCTAAAGGAATGAAGCGATGTGTGCATAGACAATGGGAAACGCTAAAATTGCATGATAGCAGCACAGCGTATGGTCGACTGTCTTCAGCGATACCGGAACAAAGATAATGATTAGGTGTTTAATACAGAAATGTAGTTTATCGTGCGAGTACCTTGCTGTTACTTTTGGGAGAATTCGTAGCGGAGTAAGAGCAGGATATTTAAACGTACATATCCTAACTAAGAGTTCTGATGAGTTACGAAAGACGCTTATTTTGCAGTACGACCACCAAGATCGAGGGATATTGGTTCTCAAAAGTGGTCGAACCATCACAAAATTTGATGTGAACTAGCATTAGACGGAATTATGGTATTTTTCAAATCGTTCAATACCAGTAAATGTTTAGTAGGTCGTAAGTGTTCAGTTTTCCTTCGTACATTGCAAGGGCAAACTTCAACGGGTAAAGCTGACCACTTACAGTTGTGATGATATTCACTGGATATCGACAGCCAGTTTAAGTGAAAGGCATGTTAAAAATGGAATCAAGTCAAATTCAATGGGCTCGGATCATTCATTGTACCGAATTTCTGCTAGGATACGCAAAGTCTACAGTGCAGTCGAAGGGACGCTAAACGGGATTACGGATAACCAAAGTAATGTGTTACTCACATCCCCATCCCTTACACATTACGGATAGTTATCATGCAGCCGCGTCATACATCGAAAAAGTACCGACCAAACGGCCCAACAGTTAGCCGTACATACGAAACATGTAAGTATGACGTGAAAACATGTAACAAGTGCTCTCATTATTCATGGAATCTATGGGGCTACATTGGCCACAAAAGCAAGGTTTTGTATGTGCAGCGTGATAGCGGCAGCACAATAATATTAAGCAGGCTGAAGTCTCGCTGGCACAAACTCATTGTTATTTCGGTCTACATGTGAGCAACCTCACAATATCTCGAACATCTGAATTCCATTGGAATCTGTGGTACTTTCAGAATTGGTTTTTCCACATGATGAATGAATGACACTGCTCATATCTGTCTCAGCCTCGGCAACTTGACACTATCTTAGTCAACGTGCAGTCAAGGGCTGTGCGGCACTTTACTTGGATTGGGAATTGTGCTTACATACATACACACATAGGCCAATCGAAGAAAAGTCACAACAGAATTCTCAACCTGTCTGTGTCCGTTGACTTGGATAGTCTTCGTTTGATATTGAAGCGAATACTTGTAGCTCAGGGATTGGATGTTCTGTGTTCGCTGAGCTGGCATTGTAACAGTAGGACGTTTTATTATCAAGCTAGATGGCATAGTCATCTGAACTTCTTGCGAAGTGTTCGTAACCGCCGTGTTTTCTGATTTTATACGCTGAGCGTTCTGTTTATTTCCTCGTCATTGGTTGGTCTCAAGGTCACACGGCTTAATGTTCGGTTCCTCGTTGGCACATACATGTCGTCCAATTGAACGTGTTGATTCAATGACCGCGTTGTGGAGTCGAGAAATTCCCGTGTGTGGTGCGTGAGTCGCCTTGCAATGACTCTTGTTCCATTCCAGTTGACTTCGTGTCCTTCTTGGTCGACGGGAATTGAATTGGACAGGATTTGTCGGTCGAGTTCGTGTTAAGTGATCCCTTTCGAACGCTCACTGCGTTGGGTTCGTTTGACTGACCTCGATGAACGGTACATTGATCAATAGCAGGTGAGATTCTCGTCCTGCCCCTTTTCCGGACATCTCACGCAAACTGTATCCATGCAAATCTTTAGCGGATCGCCTTGAGGGTGATATTCTGCCTGTCATCCGAGAGCTCTAGACGGACTCTCCTAACCAGTGCACATCACAAACCTACATGTCGTTTGATCCCCGTTTTGCAGCACACTGATTCAAACGACTGCATTGTTATGAATTTTAATGTGAACGGGGTTATTTCATTAAATAGCGGGTGGTTATTGTTTGACCGATTGCTGCGATAAGTGGCCAGATGTTCGCCAGCTGCCACTCGCTGACCTGAAATAAGCTGACGCAATCATTTCTGGATTCTCTCCCCTTCACCGGTTGGAATAGCATCGCTGGTACTCTCTTACTATCGTAAGAGAAACTGCTTGCCCATTCCAAATTTTTGGACTTATAGTCTATAAAGTCCTCCGGGATTGAAAAGGGACTTGGTTGAATCAAATGGTATGTGCGCTGATGGCTTACAGCCCCGCAATCCACGATTACTGCATCTGCACAAACTTAGACATGCCGGACAAAATCACCCGATAAACACGGCATATTTTAAACCAGCGAAGAGCAAATACATGAGTTTGGAAAATAGGAAAACTTACCCTGTGTGGGATGATCATCCGTGCCATCTAATTGAGGTAATTTTCGACTAAAAAAGAAGCAGCAGAAGAAAAACGAGCTTTATTCGTGTACACGAGTTTTGAGCAATTAAATTAAGTAAACCACAAAATTAAGAAAACAATAACAAAGAACTCCCGACATCAGATTTCAAATTGACAACTCTGTCTATAACTCCGCAACAGCCCTTGATTGAAATATAAGCTTCGCGTGGAGGAGAATGATCTGCAGGCAACAAGGGTTTGTGCAGTGGACGTGTACCATCAGTCTGTTGCATTCACAAAAGAGGGGATTGGCGATCGTGTCTCGAATTAAATCCGCAGATACACGGTTCAATCTTGAGATAAGCTTAAAACTTCATCTGATCAGCAGAAAATCGTTATCCATTAGACCGGCGGAAATTATGGGGGATGCATAGAGGACGGGGGTACAAGTCAAGAAAAAACAACAAGTTAACGAACATTCAATGAGACGGAGAAAGAACGGAGATGAAGAGGATAGAATGACACCCGGCGAACATTCATGAATTAATTGGTGCTGCTAAGACTGGCGGATATTGCAACACCAAGATACTTGAAACTACAGCATCTTTCAAACACGTCACATTAAATAAAACACAAGGAATGTTTTGATGAGAAACTTGGCATCGCTGACCAATGACGTCGGAAAATATCGTTTCGTCACATTTTGGGGGTTCAAAGATAAGCCAAATGTTGATGAACATTGACGAAAGTTTATAAGCATTGATTTGTACGGCAACCTCATCTGTGTAATTCATAGTAAGTGCAGAAGGGTTAAAAAGAAGACGAGAAATGTAAATAGAAAATAAAAAGGGAGATGGACCGCACCCTGTGGGACACTACGCGGAATGGAGAAACGACTAGGCGCGGAAACGAGGGAGTGAATAGAATGGTTATTGATTGGCCGAAACAAAATATAGGGAAATGATGGAATGGCGGATCATTACACCGTAAATCGAATGACAGAAAGGCTTCGACAACGTCGATAGTGCACATTTTCTCATTAGAGCTCTTGGGGTCGAAACTCTTGATTTATCAGCACGAAGAGTTACGGGTTATATGATATTACCGACCGGACAGAGTTTGACAGTTGCTTATGAATATTGTCCATATCAAAAAGCTCATTTGCATGCATTTCCATCTCATATACACTCCACGACCGGTTTCATGCTGTTTTGCACTCATCAGGTGGGGACAGCAGGATCAGGATCCGCGTGCGCTTATCAATTATACACTCGATACAAGAATGAAGTACCAACCAAGAAGAGGTCTCACTTGACAATGAGGATACAACCATGCGCCACAAACGTTAAAAAGACCGGCGACGATAAAAATTTTCAATGATTGCAAAAGAATTGCAGGAACGCGAATTGAATGATGAGCTGTACAAAAACAGCAGTAGACGGAGAATAGCAGCAGCAGCAGCTGTCGAACCGTATAAGAATCGACAAGGTCGGCCAAACAAGCCTAACGTGGCGAAGATTGGATGGGACCGGTTAGCCGCCCGACAAATCCGATCGAAGTGACCACAGGCTCGACAGCTTCTACTGGCTACGAAATTTGCCTATAAATGACCGATTTCGTGCTGTTTGCACTCATCAGGTAGGGACAGTAAGATCAGGATCCGCATGCGCTTGAAACAGTGGAGGAATGGTAAACAAAATTCGCTTGTATGCCACTGTTGGATAACGTTGGTACGACCAAACTGTTCAATCATATGAGCCTCCACTCATGTAGATAGGGTTTAAACCCATGATCGTGTCCAGAAAAGCTCATTGGGTATGCATTTCCATCACACTCACACACCACGACCGGTTTCATGCTGTTTGCGCTCATCAGGTAGGGACAGTTGGTACAAAGCACAGCCTAATATCCATGCAAGTGGCCGCACAGCCGACCTGTAGGGACAGTAGAAACAGCATCCGCGGTGTTGTGAGATATGGAGGTGAACGAAAGTCACGTTGGAAAAGGATTAACGTGCATCACTTAGGAGTCATGCACATGGATTACGTAAACATTCGGTGAGGGGACGCTGCTTACACATGCACACAAATAAACAATTAACGCAACATTAGTGGGTCAGATCAATCAACCTTGATCTCGGCTGTCTATGTTAGGTAACTTGGGGTTGGTCAGGTAAATACAATTTAAACCTGAACCCAGTTTGTGGTGACACTCTTGGTCTGACGAAACGTCCGTTGTCAGAATCGAAACGGTACCGATTAATAACACACTTTGTTTTGATGACGATGCATTCCCGATCGGTCTGAAATATATTCAAATACCTTGTCGGAAAAGTGGTGTGACTCAACTCATTGCAGCCGCCAACAATCGAATCACACCACATATCGAGTCGGTCACTCAAGCTCGGCGCCACGTTCGCAATGCGGATATGACGTGTGACTTTCAGTCGGATGGTCAAGGGTTCGAATCCGGCTGCAGTTGCCAAGCTGGGGAAATGTGTTTGACCCAGATCCCTACCATAGTCGCGTGGAAAATGGGTATGGCAATACTTAGAAACATAACCGGGACAGACTAGCACGTTGTCCAGGGGATGGAATCATAACACATGCAAATTCGCGCTAAAAACCGGAATAAGGACCTTACTTACTTACTTTACTTTTACTTTTGTGCGGCTGGCTCCACGGGTGGATTAGCCGGCTTCATTGATGTCTCGGATCGCACCAGCCCACGCACGTCGATCGGAGGCGAGATCGTTGCAGATCGTGATCCAGTCTCGTTCCCACCTGCGCACTCCGTAGACGGTACGCAGACCCATTGAGACATCATCATGAAGTTTCTTGGGGGTAGTGTACAAGTGATGTCCCCAGCACCACTTGGTGTTTGTTCGAGTACACCTCTCTAGCCTTTGAACAGACAAGTGCAACCTACAAGGCAGCAGGAAGTTGGCAGATAAACGCGCTGTGCGCCAGTTATCTACCTACGGGGCTTCTCTCCGGATTTTTCCTCGGGGTTTTCTCCCGAAGCCTTTCCCGCAATCGGGTGACCCACAAGGCAGTGGGGGTTTAGAGTCAGGGTTTTCCTTCCCCTAGATGGATTGCCAGTAGCTGACGAGCTCCATCTGTCCGGAGCAAACTGGTTTTAAGGCGCCAGTCACCCGCCTTCGTCCCTTCTCCTGTCAGTAAGAGCAGTTCCACCGGGCTTGTGAAAGCCACTCGTGCAGGCCAGGAGTTGGACTCGGTTGTCAGAGGCTATTTGAGACGCACGCCACGTGGGAGCATTTTATAGATAGTAGGTGGAATAAGGACCGACTTATATGGGTCACAATCTTCTGATAAGGAATAAAAAAGCAACTTCATGTAGAAGCAACGTGGAAAGCTGATCGTGAGGCTGTTTTATGTTGGCCTTATTCGGTTGACGTTGATCATGAATGTACATCACAAGCACGTGATGGTTTCATGCTCCACAGCAGTTCAGAAGACTAAACCGTTCGTTCGGGAAGAACAATCTCTCCCGCAGCACTCACAGTGATAGGCAGTACTCGGTCGATCGATGTCAGCTGTCGGCGTGATCTAGATCATCAATCGAAGCAGTATTTGCTCATCCCCAGCTGAGAGAATACCATTTACACAGTACCTCCAGATAAGGTGGTCAATAGCAAGTTTTCCCAACTCGTATTGCCAATTTCAAGTGCTTTCGTGTCTCTCTTTTAAAAACGTCCTGGTAGCTCAAATGTGATCTGCCTGATTTAAACCTTTTGTAGGTTACATCTTTTAGAAGAATAGAAAAGTGTCAGATTCCGTGGGTTCGATGTTGTTGTCTCGATACAGTGAGCGCTCTATAGACCAGCTTTAAAAACACGTGTGAATTTTTCTTATTTTGTCCATTCACGATATGTTCAAGATGCGACCGGATGCTTCTTAAATTAACGTACATTCAGCCTCCGTTCGTGCCTTGTTGGTAAAGCATTTAGTACGCACGCGCTGTATGCATCATCTTTATTTTCACGCTCAGTTTATGTTTCCTTTGGTCACGAGAGTTTACACGAGACAAGATGGTAGTTGCTCTGCCAATCCGCAATAGTTGGGAACTGCTAGATTTATATGCCAATCCAAAGTTACTTAGTAAAACAAACAATACATCGCACAATCGATACCGGAGGAAATCAGGAAAGCACAGCTGGATTGGAACTGGCGTTCACGATGCCAACCCAGTGATGAGCAATAAAACTGTGAATCACTGAGTGGAAATAGTACCACTGAAATAAAAAATAATGTAAACAAGGTCCGAAGTAGCATTTTGATGACATTAACCAAATATAATAGAATTAACGGGTTTTCAATCCACACAATCCCAACGTACCCTTGTGAAAGAACTTCGTCATCTTCTTCTAAACTGGAATCGAATAGGGATTGTGAGTGAAGCAAGGCACTCCCGAATGACAAATCGGATCTCGGGCTTGACCACGGAGAAAGCACTTCAAGTTGATCGAAAACATCCTCAGCTACTTGAGAACGGTTCACCTCCACCGCCTCTTCTTCTTCTTCAATAGGTTCGAGCAATTGTTCATCTATGACAGATTCCTGTCTATAAACTGATGACGAACGTAACACTCACCCAATCAAATGGTTCTTCATGATCTCCCGACAGCCACTCGTTTTCATCCGGTTGCACTACCTCAGACATGACAGATTCGTCTAGCGATTCCACAGCTCGGTCGATACTGACGGGACGATGTGTGATGGGGCTTTCGGAAGCAGATTGGGTAGTATTCGCAACCTCGATTGCCAATGAGTCTTGCGATTTCAGTCGGGAAAATAGGGGTGCTGTACTATTCAATCTCGGAGATGGGGGCTAAAATGTAGAGACGAATTTTAAAACCAGCGGGGGACCGTTTCTTTTATCTGTGGAATGAATACTAAGAAGACATTATTGAATGACTAGATACTATGTAACGGGAAAGATTGTCTCCCTTCAGCCGAACTGCTGCAGTCAAGGCGATCGGCAGTCTGATGACTTCTGGACTGATACACGATTAATATAAGTGAAGGTTGACCGTGAGAATCGTTCATCTATTCCCAACATTTGTTAACAGGTAAGACTACTGCCAGTTTGCTGGTTTATGATTATCGGTGAAACGGATGAACGGATGTGCAATCGCACAGTACTTTTGTGCAGCAAACACTGTGTTAAATTGATTTGCCATCGGCAGATTGCTGCATGCGAAAACACACTGGAGTATCACTGATATTTCAATTTCCACTTTTCATATGCGTCTCAGCCTGTGAAACCTGTCAGTATCATATTCCACGTGCAGCATATGACTACGCGGCAATTTGAATGAATCAGGCTTGTGATTTCATCAATGATACGGGTAACAGTCAGTCGGGAAGTTATTCTTCCACCAAAATTGGTGTTGAAATGGGTATATTAACTTGAATTAATAGTCAGGGTGGAAAAGCGCATGTAAAAACCCTGCAGCAAAGGCGTTGGGATTTATAAGATGAGTATTGGACCAAATTTAGCGAGTGAGATAAAACCGTATCGACGAAGGACGCTTGTGGTGTATGACGATTGTCTTGGCGAATAAGTTAAGATAATTACGTGAATTATTCAAGCTAAGCAGAGGCACACGTTCTGTGTAATTTCAAAAGAGGAAAAATAATCCTGTTGTGTTATTGGCAATTGTCCACAAACAACCGTTACGTAGTGGATTATTTGTTTATGACTACTCATAAGTAGCAGATCTTTTTTAAATATTAAGTTCCTACAAGCGCTCCAGGATGACATCAAAAAAGATACGTGTGGATTCTGAACATTTAGGTGTAGCAACACGCAAATGAGCACTACCGTTGGAAACAAACGTTGCTTATTTACAGTACGATATTATTAAAATTAGGGTAAGAGGCACGTTGGCAAAGGTTTCAAAACGTTTACCAACCATTTGGAGCTGTGTCATTGCTTCCTTCAACGGCAGGTCAGGAACGCTAGGTTGGATGAGTGACGTACTGGATTCCGATTCTTGCAAGAGGTCTGCCAAGCTGTGAAGTTCACTGATGCTGGTTTCACGCGAGCCACCACAAGGAATCAAGTCCGCGGAGGATGTTTGCTGCAGAGTGGAATCCAGCTGGGACGTATCGGATTGCTGTTGTTGACTTTCTTGAAGCCACTTTGAAACCCAATTCGCTAGGTAATAAATAAGTGAAGTTGACACACAGACCCTTTTAAATGAATGTGTATGCTTCAAGCAAGATTTCATAGATGAAAGTATTGAGAATGGATCACGTATATGCGGCTTAAACCATTCAATGTTTAAAAGGTTGTAGTATTTCAGCAACAGCGAGTTCGCCTCTATGTACAGTAAAACGGATTTGCAAAACGGTGAGACACCAACCTCGCATACATACAGACAAACACACACACGCCTATATATTTATATATATATATATATATATTCATATTATATATCTATATCTAATATATATCTATATCTATATATATATATATATATATATATATATATATCCCGGGAGGGCAATTCATCTGGGGGGAGGACAACCCTGATTTTAAGCCTCCGCTACCTTGCGGGATACCCGATCGCGAAAAGTATTATTATTATTATTACACAAGTCTTTACAGACGACGTGCCAACAAGAATACCATGAAGAGTGTACATGATTAAAGAAAAAGTAGGTTCCATGGTTCTTGTTGAAGACGACATACTACCCGGTTGCCAAGGCCGAAGTAGGGGGTTAGCTTAGGGGACCCCACCCGGAGCCTTTGACTCAAAAGTCTTCCCGCAAGGCAGCGGTTTTTTTCCTTCGCGAGAGCCGGTGACCATTTTGAGGGTTCTTCCGCCTCTCTTGAAGTGCCTCAGCGATTGTTCGAGTACGCCTCTCTAGCCTTTGCACGACCAGGTGCAACCTGCAAGGCAGCAGGGATTTTTCCTCAGGGTTCACTCCCGAAGCCTTTCCCGCAAACGGGTATGCCGCAAGGCAGCGGAGGTTTGGAATCATGGTTTTCCTTCCCTTAGATGGATTGCCCTCCCAGGCTGACGAGCTCCATCTGCCCGGAGCAAACTGGTTTTGAGGCGCCAGTCATCCGCCTTCGCCCCTTCTCCTGTCAGTAGAAGCAGTTCCGCCACGTGCAGGCCAGGAGCTGGGCTTTGGTTGTCAGAGGCTGTTTGAGACGCACGCCTTATGGGAGCATTTTATAGACAGTGGGAGCTCATCCCCACTGCCACCCCCGGCTGTGACAACCTTGGAACCTCGCGAAAAGGCTCGGGATATAACCCTGAGCAGGGTCCCGTAGGCAGTTAGTTGGTGCACAGCTTTTCGAATGACTGAACAGTCCGATTCGGGAAAAACAATCTCTCCCGCAGTGCTCGTAACGATAGGCAGAACTCGGTCGATCGGCGTCCGTCGCACGCCGGCGGTGTGATCTGTGTTCAGTAGCCAAAAGCTATATCTGCTCCTCCCCAGGATGCAGACGGTGCTTTACACAATGCCTCCAAAGTGAGCGGTCAAGAGCAAGTTCGTCCCAACTTACGGGGTGAATGCCAGGAGCTGTCATATCTCTTTTGCAAGTATACATACACCGAAAAACGTGATAGATTAGAGGGTCCTCTCACGTGATGCGATTTGTGCCGGGGCGGTGCACATTGAATCCGTCGCCAGACGCTCGCAAAAGTCGGCCCAGTGTTTCAACCAGTCGACCTCGTTGTCTGAATAAGCGACGACCAGTGTAGCTAAATAATAAGGACGGAAAACGGTGGTCAAAACAAAAGGCACAGACGATAAGTGGTGTGTACCAAGTGATTCACACACAGTAGCACCACAACTGTGGCTCAAATAACAAATTTTTTCGCAATGAACAGTTCAAATTACACAATGAATTAGGTGCTCAATGAAACAATTTCGAGGGTGGTTATTTTGAAACAGTTTGAACTTATTCAAAAAACTCGCATTATAAGCTCCTTCGATAAATGGTTAAAATCGAAAAACAACCATGCGGGATTTCCGTGGTCTGCATAAGACTAATGGTATGAAAGCAGAAGCCTGATCCAGGCAAAGTGCCGCACAGTCAGAGACTGCACGTGGGCTAAGATACTGTCAGGTTGCCCAGGCCTAGACAGATATGAGGGGGGATAGAAATGGTAGTGAGACTCCAGTGTGTATTCGCATGCAGCTCACTACCGTTGGCCAATCAATTTAGCACGATGCTAGCCGCACAGCACAAAAATGCTGCACGATTGCACATCCGTGCATAAGACTAAGGAGACCTCAATTGAAAATAAACTAGTACTCATACTCTCTGCGCTCGGGCCACACTGCGATGAAGTATTGATCATGCTTTTCGGGTAGACACAGCATGTTTCAGGTGTAAGACCCATGGTGTATTGCGACTGCGAACGATAAACAACAAAGATGCTATTGTCGGTCATGGTGAGTGCGATGACAAGGCCCTCAGAGCAACAGGCCCTGATCACGATGGTGAGAAACATCAACTAAGCGCTTCGTTCTCATTCAGCAGCCGACGAAATGATAACTTAAACAGTTTGCGAAATAACGGAGCAGGTGAAACGTAAAACTCACAGTTAAGGGGTAGTAGATCTTCTGGTAGGGGCATGTCAGGCAGTTTCTGTCCTCCTCTGATGTTATCACGACGGAACCGCTCCTCAATCCACAAAGCATCTAGTCCAGGATTAACATCAGCGTTGTCTGAAAATTGTAAGAGAAGCGGTAAAAGAAATTTCACAAAAGATTAACCGGTTATGCGCTAAACTAAGCAAAGAAAACCAGGCTGATTGCAGCAGTTACACTGTCGATGACATAAATAGTATAATAAATGACGCAACGATTTCATTGTACACTAACCTTGTGCGTAGTTCTCCCGATTCAATATATCACAAGCGGCGATGTCAACCTCCAGCGCACATGAAGTATGTTTCGCAGCAATGTCTGAGGTGAGAAGTTGTTCGCTAAAACGGAAGGATATGTGACATCACAAGCCTGATCCAGGCAACGTGCCGCACAGTCAGAGAGTGCACATGAGCTAAAGTACTGTCAGGTTGCCCAGGCTTAGACAGATACTGCGAGGGAATGGCAGTGAGACTCCCGTGAGTTTCCGCATGCAGCTCAATACCTGTGGCGAATCAAGTTCGCACCGTGTAACTTGCGCAGTACATAAATAAACGGTAGGATAGATGAGAATAGCGATGAACGAAACTAAAAGTAAAATTTAATTAATATTTCGACTCTTGCAAGCAATCAAAACAGTGGCGCCAATCGCGAACCAGTTCGGATGGGACCATGATTCCACGTAACATGAATTTGTATGTGAAAGCAATCGCTTGTTAATTCGCGGATACAAACCAAAAATTGGATGTTATTATACGGAATATGAGCAAAGTGCGAACATCCTCATTCACGTAAAGTTACTATGCGAAGCGTCAAACAGGTATGGACCATGAGTACAAATCGTCTGTGATAGATAACACGGCGTACGAAGGAACGCATCGCTTCAGTGCAGTTCAGATGCGCTAAGAAAGTGTTCCGCCAGAGGATGACCATGTTATTTTGGTCGTTCCTTCATATGCCGAAGCGCTCTAACGAGTCATCCTTTCATTGTGGCGAATCAGGGTGCCACTATCATCAACGGTATCAATAATAACAGTGGAGTAACACTGAATAGAAAAAAAAACATGGCCAACAACCATTATGTGAAAGAAAATTTCAACGAATAGATTTCTCAGAGTGCAAAAAGCAAAATTTAATCATTTTGGGTATATTACGTTTTCTTTACCCTCTCCTTTTCTCATTTTTTTAAAACTAGGAAAACTGGAAATGCCTTGATTCATGTGTATCGATAACAATGTGGTATTATGTCTGGCTCCAGGATTGTGATGTTATATATGCACATAAAACGCGTTCTGTTTTGTACAAGCAAACCACTTGTAGACAAGCACGATAAAGGAAAATAGCAATACGACTTCAGCGTATTTCCGCAAATTAATTAAGTCCAGTGTCGCCTTAGTAACCATGAAATTGCAACCCGGGTAGAGTGCTGACTAATCAAACATATTATATTTAGGGTTAAAGACTGTCAGGGTGCCCAGATATAAGAAGGATGGTGGCACACAAAGGTGTACACGGCAGCAGGTAAATGTAAAGTACTACGCTTGGACTGAAACCAAACTACCTAATAACTTTATCGAGCCTCTTTTGAAGGTTTTGTGGGTGAAATCACAACCCAAACATGAACAAGTCTGATAGACTTCAAAGGAGTAGAAATAGTGTTAGGCAGTCTCGGCATAGACAAATTTCTAGGAAAAAGGAGTGGAAATAAGAACGCATCGGGTACTTGGTTACAACCAAACGTGTGAAAATCAATTCAGCTAGGTATTGGATTTTTATTTCAAGTCATCCACAAGTGATTGAAAGGTTAATCGTGCCAGTATAATTCAACATTGGCTTACAAATTCAAACCTTGTTTACCATTGGTCACAGCCGGGGGTGGCAGTGGGGACGAGCTCCCACTGTCTATAAAATGCCCCCATATGGCGTGCGTCTCTAACAGCCTCTGACAACCAAATCCCAGCTCCTGTCCTGCGCGTGGCGGAACTGCTTCTACTGACAGGAGAAGGGGCGAAGGCGGATGACTGGCGCCTCAAAACCAGTTTGCTCCGGGTAGATGGAGCTCGTCAGCCTGGGCGGGGGCAGTCCATCTAAGGGAAGGAAAACCCTTATTTCAAACCTCCGCTGCCTTGCGGCATACCCGATTGCGGGAAAAGCTTCGGGAGTGAACCCTGAGGAAAAATCCTTGCTGCCTTGCAGGTTGCACCTGGTCGTGCAAAGGCTAGAGAGGCGTACTCGAACAATCGCCGAGGCACTTCAAGAGAGGCGCAAGAACCTTCAAAATGGTCACCGGCTCTCGCGAATGAAAAAACCGCTGCCTTGCGGGTATACTTTTGAGTCAAAGGCTCCGGGTGGGGTCCCCTAAGCCAACCCCCTACTTCGGCCTTGGCAACCGTGTAGTATGTCGCCTTCAACAAAAACCATGGAACCTACATTTTTCTTTCATCATGTACCCTCTTCACGGTATACTTGTTGGCACATCGTCTGTAAAGACTTGTGTAATAATAATAATAATATTGTTTACCATTTCTCAACCGTTTTAATGCATACGGATCCTGATTACAGTGCCCCTACGTGATGAGCTGCAACAGTATCAAACAGGTTGTGAGGTTTCTAAAAAGGAAAACCATGTAAATATGGACATTTGTTTCAAGTCAATGGATTTCGCTCCACCCAAATGGGCATGGGCATATGCGATTGAATAGGTTGGTGTGGAAATTGTTTATATTTGTTCACAAAACCTAGCGTAGTATTTAGTACCAATGGTATATATATGAATGAAAGCACAAGCCAGATCCAGGCAAAGTGCCGCATAGCCATAGACCGCGGGTAGGCTAAGATACTGTCAGGCTGCCAAGTCCTAGACAGATATGGTGGTACCATAATATCTCTTTGCGTCCGGAACGACGCAAATGCAATGCAATCGATTTGCAGTAATATCACAATGGTAATTACTTACTCGGATTTAAAAGTTTAGGGCAGTGAGTAACACACTAAATCTTTTGCAAATGTATAAATACATTTTTCTGCTGGAAGCTATACCGCACCTTGTTCGCATCGCGTAGCAGAGATTAGGTGATTAAATAAAAAACATTTATTTGGCGCAGTGCGACGGAGGAACTTAGCGATACGACGGCCCCAGTCAACAATAATGGCGTCCACGAGTGAAGTTCAA